>PVJC01001426.1:0-21783 GCA_004026665.1 Murina feae
TCTCCTTCTCCTTCTCCTTCTCCTTCTCCTTCTCCTCTTTTTACTGTAAAGAATGTGCCCTTTTCTTTCACATATATGCCGAGGTTAACAATTACTCTCAGCAAAATTATTTTTTAAGCACTCACTATGTGCAAAGCATCAAGATCACCACTATTTGGGAAGTAAACATCATCTCCTTTCTCAAGGAGGTTGACATCTGGTTGTGAAACAAAGCATACCTGTAAAGGTCCCAGCATGCATCTGTGATGCAAAGAAGGGGAAGTGTCGTCACACAGGAAATGATATAGGTGTTCAGATGAGAATAAATAATGGGACAGCAAAACAACGAACCTTCCCACTGAGAGTGGAGGCCCAGGAGACAATGAGGGACCATAAGAAGCTAACGTTGGGAGTCCCATGGAGCCGTTTGCAGACCTCGTCTTTACCGCTGTTTGCTGTGTGCCTTTAAGCAGCTTTGTCTGATTCCGCATATATAAGTAAGCATTATAATACCTTCTCCATGGAGTTATTTTAAGTGCTAAATTAAGCAGTAGATGTAGCTGCCTTCTCCAGGTTTATCTCTGGATGGGCACAATTCAGGGACACAGTGGTTCTAGCAACGGTAGCATTAAGAGCAGTTTTGAAACTTCCAGGACCAGGCCCGGCATAGAGAGGGCCCTGAATGAAATTTAGTTCCCTTTTCTAGGGCCTCCCATGGCGGGCAACCGTCTAATTCTCTAATTGCTTGAGTTGAATCCTGAGTCAAAATAGATCTTAGAAGTTTGGAAATGGAAATGGACATTTCAGAGAAGTGAGTGAAGAGTGAACAAAGTCTTGAAAGTGAAAATGCAATCAGGGCATCCAAGAAACAAGAAATACACTGACACTTTTGTGGGGACCATGGTGGTGGCGATGGTGGTGGTGATGGTGTAGAGGACTGTGATACGCATTTTGAGAGCTGAGCAGCTGTTTAAAAATACATGTGGTCACCACTGTGTAACGGGTTTATCCTACTACCTTTGAATTTGAAACAACTTTTTATCCTAAAACCGGCTAAAAATCTTGCTAGCATACACATGTTCCAAAATGCTGGAAGCACAACTGATAAAATAACAGTGTTCTTTCTGGGTAGCATTTGGCATCTTTTACTGTCCTCTATATTTATTTAATTGAAAATATATTTTACAGATACAAATAAAACATGCTACTGAAAAGTGATAAAAATTCTTTTTTAGGAAATAGCACTGTGAGGGAAAGCACCAAAATATAAAGACCAGATGGAGAAAAAAAAAACTATCTAATTCTGACTGCAAAGGAAGGTTCTTTGTCCATAGGATCCTAGCAAATAGGCAAAACACTTTTAATACATACGTCTTGCAAAGGAAAGGTAATGGGCAAGCAGACTTACAGAAGAAAGTTTATCCTCACATGTGGCACAAGGAACACAAATGCAGTAACTTTATGAGACATGTGACATAAAGTTTAGAAAATGATAAAGGGTAACAAAAGGCCACCAGAGTTTCAGTGACATTACTCAGTTCATTGCTTTCAGTAGCACTGATATCTGGGCGATTGTTTCAGGACATCACAGTAGGAAGCCAACATCGGTCATATTGAGCATGTTAACGCTGTCTGACTCTAGTGGCTGTTGGGGCACTGTGCTCTCAGGATTCTACACCACAGGGAGTTTTACCAGGAAAGGGTGCGCGACTTGAGTTGAAGTGCCTGTTATGGGAAAGGGCAGAGCAGTAAGAAGTAAAGATTTTAAAAACTTCAGATTCTTTGATTAAAAAAAGCCTCACTCTTGACCAGGTTTGAGTGCAAGAGAAAAAGACGATGTATTTATGAATGTGTTCATCATGAAATTAACTATAATGTGTCCTCAAAGCAACTCCAAAACAAGTAAAATCGGTTAATACCTTATGGCAGCTCATCATTGGCTTTTACCCACTAAAAGATCACAGGAAGGCTTCTGTACGTCCTCTGTTATATTTTCTACATATATTTTTGATTCCCTGACTCCTTTGAAAGGAAAATCTGCTATGTGTCACAGTTAGTTCAGTGGAAGTTAAATGTCAGGTATATGAATTGGATATATTGGCATGCCATCAGGATGACCGTTTTACCTTTCTTAAATTAGAATTAATGTGGCTAGAAGGAATGACTTCCACCCGATACCTCTTAATAGTGAAATTTATGAATTAACAAAACCTCGGAGTACTTAAGAGCGAAACATATCTCTATGCCCTACCTTTTCAGCCTTCGTATTGAAGTAGACAGGTTCTTTGCACAGAAGGATTTAGAGAGAGCTTCAAGACTATATTAGGAAGCATGCTGCATTTTCTTCAGATCTGTGATAAAGCAGTAAGCAGTGTACCAAGGTGCTGCTAGAAAAGCAAAGAGTATCTCTTTACCTTTCAGTTATTTAGATGTATTTTGTAAAAGCCCTAGTATCGCATCTATGTAACACCAGACATTCTTTTTTTAATTTTTCAATGTCTCCCATAATAACAACAAAAATCTGTTGTTACAGCATTCATGTACCATCGTTCTGAATATCATCTCAATGAATGCTAATTTAAAAAACTACTTTATTCAGGTAGCACAAAAGTTATAAAAGATAATTATTTTTTTAAAGATTTGCTTGTCAATATCACACCTATTTGATTAAATATTTTGCAAAGCATTATGTGTAATGAGAAGCAGATGAGAATTTAGCAACAAGTTAGCTCAGGGTTTATATAACAGTGAGCACATGTTTTGAGTTCTGCAAAGAAATTATACTGGTTGCCCAGTGCGTGAATTGGTGCACATTGAAAGGGAATTAATTAGAAGAAATATTTTAGTATCGCTATATGAACTTTCTCTATAATGGAAGTGTCAGACATGAAAGAATAGTAATAAAGTGTATATAAAAGTAATATATAAATTTATTAATAAATAATAACATGATAGAACAACAACAAAGATACGATATAAAAACAAAAACATGATATAAAAACAAAAAAACATAAATCAGCATTGATACAAACAATGACTGATAAATTGATTAAACTTATTCTAATATCTCCCTGTATATCACATTAAGTGAAAATACTTTCAGAGTGCTTGACTAATTTCCCTTGTGATGAAGTATTTAGAACTTTGATGTCACACGCTCTTGGAATTCTAGAGAAAGCAACATATAACTGACCATGTCCGAAAACGGGTTCAGGCAGAAATATTTCTACTCTGTCTAGAGTTTGTCCTTGTGATTTATTTATTAATTGTCATTGCAGATGCTGGCATCACAGGAAACTGTCTTCGAATTAATTTAAATGGGAGGCCAGTGTCAGATGAGGACAAATCAATTCTTAGAATCAGAACAACCTCTCCATCTGCAGATCCTGTTAATACTTCAGCTTCGATAATGTTAGGTCGCAATCTTTTCATAATAAATCTAATACCTTTATAAAACCCCACTTACTATTAAGTTGTCTCAGTAGCATGATGATTGCACCCAGTTTCAATTTTAATTTATGACATGGCATTCCCAGAGATGTAATACTATTAAGAAATTTGATGGGAAATTCCTTTTTGGCACAATCCATTGAATCGATGGAATCATCACTCAAATAGGTGTGAAAATTTCCATTGAGTATATCCAAAATTCCTTCATTTAATTTATGAACATGCTCATTTTTAGGACAAAGAATTTTACGTTTAGATATACTTTTAATATTATTTATAGATACACTGTTTCCAAGGTGGCTTAAATAATACATCCATTACAAATCATTTCATGGGGGATTTCAATAATATCCATTCCTAAATGAAAACTGCTATCAAGCTTGCCATCTCCAAGTTTTACTAACCATTCGCTGTAAGAATCCTCTGATCTCATATTTTGTTTTAAGAGACAACTTTCTGAAACATCCCCAGACACCTTAGTACTTTAAACTCGTTTGTACTATGGCCGATCGCATAGCATGCAGTACAACACCAAAACATTGTCGAAAATCCCCTCCGAGAAGGAGAGCTTTCCACCAAATACAACATTCAAATTTATAATTTCACTCAGTAATCTATCTATAGCCTTTATAGCATGACTGGATGCCATGGTGCATTCATCAATAATCAGAAGTTAGGCCTTTTTAATGGTTTTAGCAATTTCACTCTTTATATCAAGTCTAGAAATTAAAGTTTCATTTAATGAAATTGGTAATTTATATCAGGAATGAAAGGTTCTTCTGTCGAGAAGTAAATTTGCAGCCATTCCTGTAGATGCTGTGGGTAAAACAGTACCACCATGACCTCTAATACAATGTATTCGAACTTTATAAAGATATGTTTTTCCATGCCCTAACTGGTTTGGCTCAGTGGATAGAGTGTCAGCCTGCAGAGTGAAGGGTCCCAGGTTCGATTCTGGTCAAGGGCATGTACCTTGGTTGTGGGCACATCCCCAGTGGGGGGTGTGCTGGAGGCAGCTGATTGATGTTTCTCTCTCATAGATGTTTCTAACTCTCTATCCATCTCCCTTCCTCTCTGTAAAAAATCAATAAAATATATTTTTAAAAAAAGAAAAGATATGTTTTTCCACTACCACCTGGACCATCTAAGAAAAGGCATTTGGGGTGTACAGTTAGATCTTTGATGGCGGAAGTTATAGTCTGAAAGGCTGCCAACTGTTCATCGTTCAGAGAATTTATCAAAACCTCTGCCTGTGGTCGCTTTTATGATTCATCACATGTAGTTGTATTTGTTAATAAAGGTTAGTCTGGAAGTTTGAAATGAGGACATTTCATTCCATGCAATGTGAATACCTCCTGTATTTCATTAAGGGCATGCGTTTCACAGTTCACACAGGCACCTTCTCTTCGGTGTAATTTCCAATAGAAATCTTCAATAAAATGAGGTTTATTCTCATCCCATAATTTCTCTGCATTTGAAGGACATCCAAACACACATATGTATGCAAAAAGTTGCTGTAAGTGTTTGGGCATATTAAGGATGATTGTATCGTCAGTCATATCTTTCCAGATAGTGTCATCGATTAATAATCCTCTGTTTAGCAGCTTCGTGAAATGTATCATAAGTTACACCTCCTACAGTTCCGCAGATCAGCAAAACTTACTGCACCTTTTACATGCAGAAGCAGACGTCTAAGGTAATATCATTGTGGTTCTCTAAAGCTCATAGTTAATAGTCCACCTAATATTTTTATCCCCATCCTTTTGGTGTTTTCTCCATGAAGAATTATTAAACACATAATGCTGTGGAATCTCCTAATAATAATAATAATAATAATAATAATAATAATAATAATTACGCATGCATCGGGATATTCTCTACTCAATAAGAACCAAGCCATCAAAGTCGAGAAATGCCTTTTAGCCATATCAATAACTTCAGCAAAATCATCCGCATGAAAATACAAATTCTGATCATTTGGCAAATGAATAGCTAATCTTGTGATTGCATGAGATTGGTTATGCATTCACATTGCAAAAAGGCTCCAAACAGCCTCAGGAGCATTCATATACCTAGAGTCAGTGAAGTCCTGTGCTTCGTCATGATTGATAATTTTTTTTTCAGAAATTTGAATATTTGCACAATTGTGCCTTTTATAGATGTATTTAAATAAATATTTGACACACTTAATTGATGCACAGACTTCAACATTTATATGACAGTTATATTTAAGGCACAAATAAGGGTTATAAGGGACAACAGCCAATTCCGTGAGGAATGGGGCTCCCTCCTCCCTGCTGTCAGGTTCCGGGGTGTGGATATCCGGCTCCTGCCTCCCTGCTGTCAAGGTCAGGGATGCGGGTGAATGAGATGTGGGGCTGTCAGGGTGCCAACAGAAAGGTCTGGGTCAGTGCTCATCATAGCTACCAGTTGGTGGTCTAATCATTGGTCGTTCTGGTCGCTACACCATGATGGTCGCTGGCTTTTATTATAAAGAACTAGGGGCCCGGTGCATGAAATTCGTGCACTGGGGGGGGGGGTTCCTCAGTCCAGCCTGCCCCCTCTTACATATTGGGAGCCCTCAGGGGGTGTCCTACTGATGGCTTAGGCCCACTCCCTGATCCCCTTGGGGAGTGGGCCTAAGCCACAGTCTGGCCTCCCTTTGTGGGAGGTGACCAGGATAATTAAGGGAAGCCACCAGCCCCATCACCCCACTGCTGCAGCCACTGCCAGTCACCGCAGTGTTTTCATCAACAGGGACTCCAGTCCCTTCACCATGAAGAAATGATAACTTTCTTTAAGCATTTTCAACATGTGTCTTTCATAGGATATGACATTTCTTTCTTTCTTTTTTTTTATCCTCACCTGAGGATATGTTTCCATTGATTTTTAGAGAATGTGGAAGAGAAGGGAAAAACAGAGAGAAACATCAAAGTGAGAGGAACACTTTGATTGGTTGCCTCCTGTATATGCTCTGACCTGGGCCCCAGCCAGGGAGGAGCCTGTAACCTAGGTACATGCCATTGGTCAGAATTGAACCCAGACCCTGCAGTTAGCAGGCTGAGGCATTATGCACTGAGCCAAACTGGCCAGAGCAGGATATGAAATTTCTTAGCCTCCAGCAGTGGACCTTCATTTTTTTTCTCCAGGAGTGAGGTGGAAAAACCCTAGATTACCTTTTTGGATTCTTATTATCCAAGTTACTAAGAATATTACCAGTGGCTTACAGGGAGCTTAGCCAGTCAGTGGTCAGAAAAGGTGTTTCCTCTGTAGTTCACTCTATCACCAGCTCTACCTTTGCCCCTCCAATCCCAGCTCCACCCCTGCTCAGGCCTGTAAACTCTGGCTGGGTCTGAAGGCCTGGGCAGAAGACCCCCAAGCCCCTCCAATCGCTGGCTTCACAGAGCCCAGGCCTCTGCGGTCACCAGCTCTGATCCTTTCCCCTACCATCACCAGATCTGCCCTTGCCCCACTGGTAGCCTCTGACCAAGGCTACAGGCCTGGGCAGGGGACCCCCAGACCCCTGCTTTGCTGGCTCCAACAGTGCCCAGGCCCCTGTGATCGCAGGCTCCGCCCTTGCCCCTCCAATCACTGTCTCTGTGAAACCCAGGTCCCTGTGGTCTCCGGGCTTGCCCCTGCCCAGGCCTGAGACCTCTGGCAAATGCCCCTGGCCTGGGCAGGGGACTCCCAAACCCCTCTGATCACTTGTTCTGCCCCTCAGGCCCCCCTCCCCCGCCTCCCCTGCAACCTGCCTGGCTAACAGGCCTGACCACTTCATGGTGGGGCTGAGCTGGACTGGGCGCCACCATCTTGTGGCTCTGGGAGCAGCCATCTTTGTGATGGAGTGACACCTAATTTGCATATTACTCTTTTATTAGGATAGTTGATTTATTGCTGTCAAAAGAATTTATAGAGCAGCAAAACTGGCCATTTAAGTTGCTGTGTATAAATTCTGTGCAGTGGCTGCATATCTGGAAATACCAAATTGACTTACTTTCTCTACCTCAGTGTGAGGCCCACAAAAGTGTCCAAGAAATGTGTGCTGCATGACTATAGAAAGCCTATATGCTATTAGTTTTATAATATGGCCTAATTGATACAAATTAATGTGCTTTATGTTTATGATACACTAGAGGCCTGGTGCACAAATTCATGCACAGGTGATGTCCTGAAGGGGTGGGGGGATCAGGGACGCCCTTGCCGGCCCAGGATCCAGATCCGTCCTGCTGACATTTGCACCAATTGTCAGGAGCTTCCTTGCAGAACATCTTGGGAGGGGAAGCAGCCGTGGTGCCCAAGGCCGATGTCCAGGAGGCCGGTGGCACTGTTGGGATTGTGCCAGTGGCCCTGGTCCAGCGGTGCCTGGCCCGTTCGCTGGAGATTGGACCTGCAGGACTACCGAGGGAGTGGTTGGCTGCCGCCAGGCCGGGACAGGTCTGTCAGCTGAGTGGTGCTCCTGCTGTGGCAGTGCACTGACCACCATGGGGCAACTCCTGAGTTGAGTGTCTGCCCCCTGGTGGTCAGTGCGTGTCATAGTGGCCAGTTGTTCCAGTTGTTTGGTTGTAATGGTCGCTTAGGCTTTTATATATATAGATTACTCCACAGCATATGCAATCATTGTTGAACCATTTGTGAAATTATCTTTCTTCCCCCAACCTCGGCTCTGTCACTATCATCATCATGCTTTTGTGCAAGGCAGGGAACAGTTCTAAAAATACTGTTGAGATGCCTGGGGTTAAGGAAAGTTAGTCAAGTAGACTTTCTATGCAATGGTATCTCACGTTTATGTGTTTTCCTATCTTCCTAAGCAGCATTTTTGCAACATGATATGCAAGTACCCAGCAATTCAAATGCTTTAGGTCTTTAGAAGCTAGGAAACCAATGAAGAATTTATTTTTTTAAAAACTGCTCGAGGCTTAGGTGAAGAAATGACTGAGTCATATAAAATTGGGAGAGGAAGGAGGAATCGTTTTAACTTTTTATTTATTTGTGTGCATATTCGCAAGGGTCTGTTGCCATAACAGCGAAACAACATAATACAGCGGTTCAGAACATGAGTTTATTTTGCTCTCACTCTGCAGTCCAGACCTGCAGGGACCATGAACAGTTTTGCTCCATATGATCCGAGGCCCAAGCTTTTTGGTTTGTGGACCTGCAGTTCCCTAAAAACGGGGTCAGTGAGCATTTTCTGAAAATGATGAGGTGGTCAATATTTTAGACTTGAAGGACCATCTATGATTTTCATCACATACTCTGCCTCTTTTCATTCTTTTCACAGTGCTTTGCAGAGAGGAAATCCATTCTTAGCTTACAGACCCTACAAATAGGCCACAGGCCAGCTTTTGCCTGTGAGCTGGAGTTGGCTAACCCCTTCTTTAAGGGGATTTCCTGCATATTAGAAGCTTAGTCAAGACCACATCAATGTGCAGATTTTGGGAACAAGAAAACTGTGGAAGTAGAAGGCGCACAATTGCCTCCTCAGGAAGCAAGGCATGGTTACCCACATCAGTACAGTCTATCCTACTGCCAAGCACTTAGCTGCAAGGCCATGCCGAGGCCCAAGGTGGGCTGGCACATGAAGTCTCAGTTGATTTCCACGTAGCCTGCTAAAACCCTGTTACTGTGTGTGTCAGATCGGTCCTCTGGGAAGAAGACACCGAGGCAAATTTAGTGTACAAACGCTTTGTTTATTGGGAGAGTGGAAGAGAAAATGTAGAGGAAACAGACTGGGGCTGACCAAGCCCTCAGATTGGAACCTGTGGAAGGAAAGAGGATGGGACGCAAAACTGGGTGGAGCAAACCTCAAGCCAAGATGTAAATCTGGCCAAAAAATAAATAGGTCAAACCTCTATGCATCCGCAGGGAAAATACTGCCCTTTAAGGGAGGCTCATAAGTGGGGCCAGAATTGCTAGTCCCTGGAGCCCCACTGCGCTCACTTTTTGGTTGTGGCTGCACAAAAAGAAAGTGGCCTGGACTTGGCAGCTGCAGTCAACCTTGAAGTTGCTACCAGCTGCAGGCTCCCAGCTCACGGTATGTGTTGTAGCTAAATAGCAAGTTCTTTCTTAAAATGAGGTCTGAGATGGGTACTGCAATAGCTACCATATTATGCAGTAAAGGGAGAATGGATTTAAGGAACACTAGTAGCTGACACAGTGTATAGATCTATATCTAGATCTCACTATCTGTACCCACACACACCTCATTAGTAGGAACAGAATACGAGGAGTGCTGAGTCAGCAACTGGATGAATCTTGCTAAACCTGCCAAGAGGAAGACAGTGTCACCACAGATAGCGCCATACCTACTCTGAGTTTAACCAACATTTATAGATATTTTTCCTCTTTTTCCGACAAGAATTCATGGTTATAGGGTCCACTTTGTTGTCCGATTTATGATTTACTTTTTTTCTTTATAAGCTAACAGTGCATGGAATATGAAGTGAGATCTACTAGAAAAAAATGAGAACGATCTAATGAGGGCCCCATACAAGTCACCACAAGCAATCAGGACTCTGAATATAGAGCCACCACAAGGTTAATTTTCCTGATTCACATCAAAGGCACCTGTGCAGTGTATGTCTAGCCCTCCTGGTGAAAACTCTGACTCCCCATGACTATACAAATCCAGTAACTGAAAGTAATTCAGATGAAAGGGAACAGAAAATATAGAGTTAAACCTAAATATTTTTATCTAGATTCAGTGAATGAATTTAGTGAAGAAATAGCTCACAATCCAGGAAGGTCAAGAATAATAATTTCTATCATTCATTGAAGGTCCTAATAAATGTCTTTCCACATGTTACATCCAGTCTTGACACATCCTGGAAATGGCTGTCATTATCCCCATTGAGCAGATGGTGGAACAGAGGCCTTAGAGAGCATTAGTCATCGCCCAGAGGCATCTGTATGACTCTTACAGACTTCAGCTGGCGTTAAACACATCCCCATGATCCCAGCACCCATCATTTTTCATTTTTTAATTGAATTCATTGGGGTGACGTTGGCTAGTAAAATTATATAGGTTCCTGGTGCACAATTCTGTAACATATCATTTGTATATCCGTATGTTGACCCCAAGACAGGTCTCCTTCCGTCACCATTTTCCCCTATACCCTCTTCTAAACAGCCCTCCCACCCCCCAGCAATGACCATGCTGTTGTCTGTATCTATGAGTTTTGTTTTGTTGTTACTGCTTAATCTCTTCATCTTTTTCATCAATTCCCACAACACCCCTCCTCTCTGACGGCTGTCAGTCTGTTCTCTATCTATGAATCTGTTTCTGTTTTGTTTGTTAGTTCATTTTGTTCATTAGATTCCACATATGAGTGAAATCATGTGGAGCTTGTCTTTCTCTGACTGGCTTATTTCACTTAGCGTCATACTCTCCAGGTCCATCTATGCTGTCACAAACTGTAGGGTTTCCAATAATGTCATTGTTTCTCTAAAATGAATAATTCTTTGGAATAATCATTCATTTTCTCTTCTTCAGAGGGTTTTTCTTTAATCGTATTTGGAAATGATTACTTTTCCCAATGGGCTTTAGTCCGGTACAAATTGAGGTGAAGGAATTTTGTGCAGAGCTGTTTAATGCAGACTCTCTACTTTTTGCTGCTGTTTATTTTTGGAGTTCATGAACTTGGGGCCAGATTTAGCTTAGTAAAAATTTTTAAACCCTGTTTTGAAATACATGTTTCATTAAACCTCTCTCTTATAAGAAGTCAGAAAGTTGTGCTTCTATGTGCATGTCTGTAGTCAAACTTGAGAACAGTAAGCCTTAAAGTTCATACCTTTCTGTGTATTGTCACACTTCATTATGTAATTGACATTCCTCATTCTTGCCCTAATTATTGCCTGACCTAATGATCAAGAAGTCGAAGAAAGACATCCTTGAAAGGTTAATAAGCCACCCAGAAAATTAGATTATCACGATCAAACCTTAATGATTATTATTACAATTTTAGATCACCTGAAAAGTCGGAGGGAGAAAAAGAATTGGCATCATTGGGCGATTACACTTGTAGTTTTCCACAGTAGATTTTACAGATGATCAGCAGCTATAAATTCTCCTCATATCTACAACCAGAATTTTTTTTATAAATTATGCTATCATTATTATAGTAATGAAAGCCGTGTATTTGCTCATCATCATAATGGAGTACTTGAGGCATTTTCTCCTTTGCTAATTGACAGCTGGTCAGTTAAGAGGTGATTTTCATGAAATCTTCCATAACCCTGAGGGTTTGAAACAGCTTCTAATAAATGCCTGAGCAGCTCCCCTAGATTCTTAAGTGCATTTGCTAAAACTCCCAACTGCTACTTTCCACCTTCTGGTCAGCAAATGCCTTTGAGCAGTCATCTAGCTGCCTCTCTTATTTCTATCCGTCTCAAGCCTTGTAACCCTGCTCATCAGCACGATGACACGTAACTATTTCGATATCATTTTCTGATGCCAGATTTCTCTGAGAAAGAAAATGAAATGCAAAGAGCAGGAAAGGGGTCAAATGGTAACTCGGCTGCCCTGTTTGGAGAATTTTAAGAGGTGGTGTGTGGTCAGAAGACTAAGCCTTGAGTTTGCGCCTCACTCTCACCCTAATGACTCACCTGGGCACGTCTGGTCAGACTTGTTTGCTCACTGGCTGCTCCATGCTCACCATGTGCCACCCCACCATTGGGGCTGTGGCCCCAAAGCCCAGGTTCCACAGTATCAACACCCAGTGAGGTAAAATTGGTTCCTTCAGTTTCACTCCCTCTCATCACTTCCTAACGACATGCCTGTACTGGTGTAGGGCAGTGAATTGGACTAAATGAGTAGATGAACTCACTGATTTTTAAGAGAGAAAGCATGAAGTCTTAAATTACTTAAAAATGATTAAAAGTGTTTCCTCACAATAGTCTAATCTTCATGATGGCAGAGACTTTATTTAGCTCACAACTTGATCCCAATTACTGCCACATAGTTGGTACTCAGTAAATGTCGGTAAAATGAATTAATATGCTAGAGAAATTGGTCCATGTCATTGAATTAAAAATATGATACCTAGTTTCATCTTGATTCCTTGGTGTCATTATGCTTGTAGATAAATAAACGTTTAAAGAAAATATTTTATAGTGCAAACTCCCTAATTTAGGGAATATGATGAATGTAAAATCCTCCCCTCTCTATGCATACCCCCCCACACACACATTCAATAAATATTTCCTAAGTGCCTTCCTGTGAGCCAATTAATATATGGGTACTAGGGCACAAAGCAAAATAAAGCAGTTGTTACCCCCAGAGAACCCATAGAGGTAATCCTTTCCTCTTCCCTGCCTTAACTTATGTGCAGACTACAAAGTCAAAAGTGTAAAGAGTGAAATGGCATCTGCAGCATCTCCTACATTATTTGAATTAACTTAGAGAAGTTAGCAATTGAAAATCTCCTTTTCACCAGCGGAGGGTAGCTTTCCCCATGTGTAGTCCAGTGTTTAAGATAAACATTTTGCAATTAGGGTGAAATATGTTAGTGACAGCTGCAGAAGCTGAAGGCTCCTATTTACTCAGATTCTCATTTATCTCCCAAATACCAAGGTAGTGGCGGGTCCCAGCTTATCACTGCTTCTAGGCGTGAACACAGAATTAAGTCTTCATGTGCGTTTGTTCGGCTTTAATCTCCCTCCTAAACTCTGGCAGTGAGGGTCCTGTTGGTGTCAGTTAGGAAGGCACTCCCTTGGTAGGAAACTTTTAGCCACCAAAAGCGAGATCTGGCCCGCTGCTCAGGACTCCCGTGCTGACCTGGTTTAAACTCACATGGCTAAGTGTGTATGTGGAGGGAGTAGGCCCCCATGAAAAGACAACAGTTCTACAGGGATACACACGAAGCGTATTGTATGTATCAGTGCTGCACTCCAAGCACGATAATTATCTCAGTGAGCGAGGTAAGCGCATTAACCCACACCAGAAACATAATGGCAAGTGGCCACCAGAGCCTTGGACAGAGGACAAAGAGGCTTCATTATCAACACAAGTACCCCGTGGTGCCTAGCTTCGTGCATGGCTCTGTTGAGCTTCAAGCCACAGCAATACCAGTGCTCCTTGTCAGGGTGTGCAGAGGCTGAATCAGAAGGCAGCCGTGTGTGTGTGTGTGTGTGTGTGTGTGTGTGTTGTTTTTAAGCATTTAAGGCCTTCGGTTTGGTTTTGGTTTTGTGTATATGTATATATGTGTACATATATATGGTTAGCGTGCCTGCCTCATACATAGATCCGCTGGGGATCTAGCTGCAATCCCGACATATGCCCTAACCGGGAATCAAACCATGACCTCCATGACCTCCTGTTTCATAGGTCGATGCTAAACCACTGAGCCACGCCAGCTGGGCAAGAAGGTAGCTATGTTTTAAACTCTTGAGATAGAGTAAGAATATAAGGTTTATTAATTACGAACTTCTGTTGTGTTTATTAATCAAGGTGCATTATATGCAGAAATGGCACACGTAGTCACACCACACATGCATGTATCATGATAAAATATTCTCTCCACCTCCCAGAAGAGGAAGATGGCGGTCCCACGGGATCCTATTTTCTATCGGCTGAAACACCCTAAGCAGCAGCGCTGAGTCCTGAGCGCTGTCCCGTGCTGTGTTGGAGCTGAACCTTTCTGGGCAGCGCTGCCCAGGGAGCTCTGTGTGGGTGAGATGCCCCATGTCTGCCCCGCCCAATACCGCAATCTCCAGCCACTTGTTGCTTTCACTTTCTTGAAAAGTAGCGAGTGTGACTGAGAACCTGGGTTTGAAATTCCATTTCGTTTTCATGAATCTGAAGTTAAGCAGCTACCAGTGGCTGCTGGCTGCCCTGCTAGACAATGCAGTTCTTAGCGCACCTGCTTCTAATCTTTGCAAGACTTGTCTTTTATAATAGAAATTTACAAGATTGCTGTCAGTCAAGTATTAGGCAAAAAGATAAATAAAATAAATGTTGATTCATCATCATTCAATAAACATTTATAGAATAAAGACAACCCCACCGGGTTGGATTTTTTTATGTTGCAATAAAATTCCTCCGAGAAATTTAGAGACATAACTCAGTCCATCCACAGCCTTCTCACTGCCGCCTTTTCCTCAACAGATCAGGGTTTGTAACTTGTGGTTGTGAGTGTGAAAGCCCAAATAGTCTTTGCTTAGGTGCGTCCAACCTTCTCAGAACCGGTAGCAGAAACTCAAGGCAGCTCCTAGCGAGGTTTGGACATGCCATCCCAAGCAACATGATAGCGTTCCCACGGCAACTGGAAGAAAGATCTGATGCCCAAAAGCAAAGACGGGAGGAAACTACAGGGCCCCCTCCTGGCGCCTGCTCACTCTCACTTCTCCGATGACTGAAGTCAGAGGGCCTTTCGCCCTGAGCCACCGGAGTTACGCTGCCGGAGTTATGCTGCTGGCTGACGAGAAACCTGCAGTGATGCCTGAGCCTTCTCTTGCCTCTGGGAGTTTTCCCTGTTCTGAAATAAAGGATGTTTTTGTAGATGGTACTTTAGCTAGATAGTTATAGGAATATGCAGAGAAGATTCGCAGACTTCAGTCAAGTTCGTACTGACAAGGTCCTTCAAACCGCCCGATATTTACTAAGACTCCGTTAGACAACGCTTTATTTTTATTTTGTTTCCCGAAGGTTGAAGGAGTAGCTAAAATTATAGCCTGAGAAATCTATTCATCTTTTTATTAGTATTTGTTTTCTTATGCTTGGTCTTGGAGACAAACCAACAATTGAGGGATGGTCTTAATTTGATGTCGGGAGTAACCATAGCTATGGAAGTTGTATGACTGAACAGGTGCACTGAACAATCTTGTAGGACTTTTTATGTACATTTTTATGCACCAAGATACATTTCTATGCAACTGGCTTCTTCATTTTACTGACGTTCTTGGGCTTTTTAATGAGGTTAAATCCAAGCAATTTGTCTTTTTAAAAAAAGGTGACATCCTCCCCAGTTGCATTAAAATGGACTGAAACCTGCTTTTAAAAACACAGCGAAAGCGACCCCCGGGCAATGACATCTCGCACACACCCTCTCCCACAGCAGCTTTTACTGAGGATGCTCTTTCTGCTCTAGTCCGAGTGCTCACCTTGCCCCGCGGCTCCGCCAGGCGTGGCTCAGACATCGGAGACGCTGCCTCTAACACACGCGGTGCCGGTTAGACATTCCCCACCTGAATGTGTTTTCCATGTCTGTGCACGCGCCCCTCTGGGCACAAACAAATCCCTGGCCCCGCCATCTGACCCTCTTAGAGTAAAGCTAAGCGGCCTGGTTTTGTTGGTTTTTTTTTTTTTTAAATCCCCTTTAGGCAAAGCGACCCCCTGGGAGGTCCTGTGGGAGCAGAGGAGGGAGGAGACTCGCCCGAGAGCCGGGTCTGGGGGCCGCGCTGGGCATGCGGTTTAGCATCCGGGGAAGAGCCTCTTCATTTTGCTGCCTGTGTTTTGTTGGTGAAAACTATTTCTCTATGGAGGTGGGTTTTCTTAAAAACTACAATAAAGATATCATAGGTCCCTATGCACTGCCTCATATTTAGGCATACTTTGAAAGAGATGGTGTTTGGTACAATTAATCTCTTTCCCCACCGCCACCCCTTCGCTTCCATTAAGGCAGCGGTTCTCAACCTGGAGGTCGCGACCCCTTTGGCGGTCGAGGCGGTCGAACGACCCTTTCCCAGGGGTCACCTAAGACCATCCTGCGTATCAGATATTTACATGACGATTCGTAACAGTAGCAACATGACAGTGATGAAGTAGCAACAAAAGTAATTTTATGGTTGGGTCCCAACATGAGAAACCGTATTGGAAGGGCCAGAAGGTTGAGAACCACCGCATTAAGGTCCATCCCAGCGCGGGTCCAGCCACGTAATTCCCTAAGAACGCAGCTTCAGAAGCACGAAGGCAAGGCGGCTGTGTACAGAAACCAGGTTAGCTGCTACATACCAGTGCTTCGCAACCTTGGTGTTCAGTGTTTCATTCATTAACATCTTCTTTGACTCACACTACATGTATTTCAGAGAAAGAACGCCCATTCATCTGATCTGATCTAAAAATACAGATGACGCGTGCAGAACCCAGGCAGCACGGGGCGGTGCAGAAGGCTGGGTTTGGGGTGACTTGGGGCAGGAAGCGGGATGTATTTTGAGATAGAAACTGCTTGTCCATTGGGGGATGCCCCCGATCAGCCACAGTCTGGCTGTGTGTCCCAGGGCTTTCAGGCATTAAAAGCGTGCATGGGAACACCATTGTTGTTGTTGTTTTTTAAATACCAATACCTATTAGGAAATATTCCTTGTGTGCGCTAATGAAATAAAGTCAGGCCTATTTAAAGACACACAAATGTGTATATTCCTGCACTTTTATGAGAGTGATTGTCAACACTAGCTCTCGTGAAAGAGCGGATTAAGTTAAATTGTTTTAAATGTTCCAACGGTTTCCTCCTGCCTTCTGCCCAGTGACAACATGACACCCCTTCAAACCTAATCTGTTTCTACTTCACTTTCTCCCATAAGGCGCTTCGCTTCTTTCTTCACACTGTCCTCTTGAAACCACTAGCGGTGCACCCTGCCATTACCACTCAACAAAGTGCTTCTTACTCAAAACTCGCCCACTTTGCTTACATCCTCCTTCCCTCATACTTTGGGTGTAAGCCGCTGAGTCCTCATGACTGCCATTTTTCAGTGGGTTAGCCTTGACTTAACTTTCGTATATTCTGTGCCAGAGTCACCATCAGTAATTGGGAATTGCTGGTGAAATCGACATACGGAGCCCATCGCATTGAGGCCTCTTGGGCTCATCCCTAAGATGTGCTTGGTTAGGTAAGGTTGTGCAATAGTAACAAACATCCCCCAAACTTAGTAGCTTAAAAGAACCAAGTGCATTCCCACTGCATGGTCACTGGCGTTGGCTGCTCAAGGTGTTGAGTGGGGCAGCCACTCTGGGATCCGGACAGGTGGACACCCCCTGTTCATCTGGACCCAACCCATCAGTACATCTCGTCAGTTCTCTCTCCAAATGACACGCCACCTCTGACCAGTGTTTTTCTATCTTCCTGCCCACCCCTCCCAAGGTCAGCCTCCCTCTCGGGTACCTTTAGGGAAGATGTCCAACCAGCAATCAAATCCTCCAGCCTGAAATGACCCACATCTCTTCCACTCAACTAGTTAGGTAGCCTCTTCAAGCACAGGGTGTTCAGGAAATGCAGTCATGCCCTGTGCCGGGACTTGTTCGTGTCTGACATTAGTACCTACCACGGGGCCTGCCTGGCATTTCCTCCTAGCACTCACCCCATAGCTTCTCAGTCTTTGCACAAACCTCAGTGTAGCTGCCTGACAATCTGGTCCAACCTCATTATTTATTACCTGGAATGGCTACAACACGAAGGTCTGGAATTCTGAAATTCCCTTCTCTGACCAGTACTTTTCACCATCTCCCAAGCTAGGAATAGATATAAAAGCAAAGGCGACATAAAGCTGACCTTGAAGAATTCCTTACCAATGGGATACGGTCCAAGAATGTGCGGGTGCACAAACCAAGATCCCAACACAGCGGGGGACAGGAAAAGGGAGGAAGATGGGGACATCTTTCCTGAATCGTGTGGCTCTGTGTCTGAGTCTTCAGGGTAGAGTCACAGTCGCCCCTAGAGGTGGGAGGAGACATCCCCTGCATCCGGTGGAGAGAGTGGTGCGCATGCCCACCCAAGCCCCAAGTCCACGTGAGCACAGGAGCGTGCCGGGCTGCTGGGGCTGAAGGCGGGTGATCGGTTGGGGACAGATCCTGAAGGCCTGACCACAGGGAGAAGGGACTGTGGATTTTTATCCCGAACTAATAGGGATCTTTTGAACTAAATAGGGTGAGAGCATAATGAATATTGGCATTTTTAAAGTATCATTCAAATTTGCTTATTGATCAATATTTTATAGTGATTAGAAATATTCCACTGACCAAAATAAATGAGCAACAGCAAAGCTCTACAAAAATATGTGTTTTTTAATGTTATTAATTCTACCCATGTAAAACACTACAATTATTTTAACCTTTTAAAATGTTTCTTCTTGGGTTTATTTTATTAACTAGGAGCCCGGTGCACAATATATTGTGCACTGTGTTGCCGGGAGGGGGGGGGGGTCCCCTGGGGGGGGGGTCCCCTGGGGGGGGTCCCTTCCCCTCAGCCTGGCCTGTGCCCTCTCACAGTCTGGGACCCCACCCACCCCACGGCCCACTACCCGCCACACCCGCCCCACCCACCTCGCCTCCGGGCTGCCAGCCTCCATCTTGGCTGAGTTAATTTGCATACAGCCACTCTGATTGGCTGGTGGGCGTGGCTTAGGCATCCCAGAGAAATGGTCCATTTCAATATTACGCTTTTATTAGAATAGATGTTTTTGCTTACTCATAAAGTTAAATCATATTTTATGCCTGATAACTTTAGCATGATGTCTTTCAGAGTTATAATTTTTAAAAGAAACATTGAAATAGAATAATCAGCTACAGTTCATATTAAACATAAATCTTGGTGATTTTAGGCTAACAGCAACTTTCCCTAAAACTTGAAGATTTTTCTTCCAGATCTGCAAAAACAAGGAAATTAATTCAGTTCCACTGACCTTCCAATCCAGGTATAAGATGTTTAACAATAAAAGATCTAGGCCCATGAATCTTGATGAAACTGTGAATGAGACTGGTTCGAGTTTAAACCAGTTTAAAGTTTAGAAAATTGGTCTCATGAAATTCCAAACAGGGCACTGCTAATTTTTAAAATTTTACCTCTTTCCATTTATCTCTGAAATCTCTGACAATCTAATGTTGGTAAAGTTTTCATCAAATCCATGCAGTTTTAAAAAAATCTAGATGTCTTTTCCATAATTCCTCATCCTTTCCACCTGACAGTCTTAGGCTGCGCTCAGGTTCTGTAAGAAGCCATGTCCATTGCGTCAAGGCCATTGCCTGGCTATGCCAGCACATCAGCTTCCCTAGACCTTTCTGGGGGTTTTGCTTTGTTTATTGGGGTTCCCCCCATTTTGTAGAAGGCGGTCATGACTTCTTTCACACTTCACGTTGGCTAATTCGGACCTTTCTAGACTTACACTATTAAGGATACATTTTTTGTCTTGGTTTCTTTTGTTCCTGTTGGTTTGAAATAATATATGTGAAAATGCTTTCCTGGGAGGGAAACCGAGGCGGGGGGGTGTGGCCTTGCTTGGCTGCTGGTGAGGACAGATTCCATGAAGCGTCACCAGAGAGGACTTTGGGGTGCTGGGCCATGAGCGGCACATTCCAGTTTTGAAAGCAGAGTTTGAGTGACAGCTCTAACCGGGGAAAAGGAGTCCCCACATCACCCACCGGAGCCAACAGGCAGAAGAAACGGCCTCTCCGTGCCAGGCAAGCAGGTGGAGGAAGCAGGGGGCAGATCTGGCAGGACCCGGGCCCGGTCAGACAGGGACTCCAGCCCTGGCATTCTCTCTGTTATTTTGCTTATTGTGATTCCAAAAAGTAGGGACCGGACTTCCAATAGCAAAGCGAGGCTGGGAAACATTACAGGTCGCTCAGAAACATGATTGCTGTGACCCCCGGCTTTACAACACGCTGTGGTGCCTTAAAGTGGGCTTCCTTATCACTGCTGCTCTTTCCTTTCAGTGGCCCATTCGTGTCAGTTAGTGGTATATTTCAACAGCCTTGACCTTACTTTCATTTTCCCAGTCTCCTTGGCACTTGGGAGTTAGACTTAGATGGAATATGTTGTGTTTCGTGTTTTTGGTTTTGCGGTTTACAATAGAAACCAATGCTCCTAGCAAGTAGGATGAAAGAAGGTAAAACCCTTATTTCATTTGTATCTTCATTCATAAGAAAAGAAAGACAATGCTGCTTTCGTGTTGTTGTCTCAAGGTCCAGGCATCTACACTGAAGAGGCGTAGCTCCGGGCCATTTCTGAGGATCCCTGTCGGGCTCTGCTGTCCTCGCCCGCCCTCCCCTCCGTCCTCCCACCCCTTCGTGTAAGGAACCCAGGGAGCTTCCTTGTTGGTGCAAGACTTCCTCTCTAAGTTCCTCCGTGTTTTTATTTCTCTGTTTTGTTGTGTTGCTGTGTGATTTTCACCTCCCACTTCACCCGTGTGTCAACCACAGCTTCTCAAGGGCATCGCTTCTGTGCCGATCCCCTTTCTCTCCTGCATCAGCTCGCTTCTCTCTCCTCCGTCATTTCTCTCAGCAGGAAACGGTGCCTCATCTCCATCCTTGCATAAAAACATTTTCTTGACGCTACAGCCTTATCTAAGAATGTCTCATTCTCTGTTCTCATCTGGACATTTGTGCAAAAGTGTCACCTACATTTATTCTTTTCATTTACCAACTTTTAGTTCATTCTCAGTTTCCTCCCACTGGGATTCGGTCCTCACCATGCTTTATAGAATCCCATGTACCCATGCCAATGTTCACAACTTACCAATACAAAAACACATTTCTTACATGTTAGGAATCTAGTAAGGAAAAAGTAATCTTTCTATAAATTTACATGCAATAATTCAAACTAATTAAACTGAGAAGAATACAAGTATTTTGGCTTGTCTTACCACATGATTGATGTGGTAGAGTTTCATGAATCTGGCAGAGTAACTCGCGCAGGAATTTTGCTCTGCATGGCATCAAGCTGAATAAACCTTTTCTTTCTTTCCTTCCTTTCAACCTTCTTTCTTTTCTTTTTCTAATAAACTGAGTATCTTCAGTTCTAAGTTAGAGTGAAATCAGTCAGACTTAAATGACAATAGAATTATGTCTTAATATAGGAGCATTGTATTAATCTCTTAAATTATTTTTAGTTGTGTAGAAGATAAATTGTATGTGATTTCTAAAGAACCTTTGTCAAGCTCTAACAAACTAGCTTAATTATGAAAAATTAAATTTTCTGTAATGCTCTCTTCTTTTGAGTGTTTAATATAAAATTACATTTTCTCAGTCTTGGTTCTTAGGCCTTTCACATGGCTTTAAACCATTATGGGTGGGTATATGCCATTTTAGCCTTCCTTTAGTTTTTAGCATTTAAATCACTTAAAATTAAAAATTAACAATAGCTTTGTACTTCTTTTAATTCAAAAAATTAAGATAATGGGTTTTCTCCCTAAAGTCTGAGCTGCATTGTGGCACTGATACATAAAAAGAATGAATCTGTTAGTTTTGTAAGCAGCAGAGTTTGCTAAGTCTCTTGTTTTAGTATTTCAATAATAGAACAGTGCAATTATTATTAAAATATCCTCACATAATAATAGGAATACAAGGAAGGTATTTCTTATTGTTATTTTTCTTTGAAGTCACATTAGTATTTCTAGGGAAATGTTGGAAAATGTAAAAGAGAACATGAT
>PVJC01001426.1:21883-94354 GCA_004026665.1 Murina feae
ATTTATGCAAGTTACTTAAAAATCAAAATTGCTATTTATTATAATTTTATTATCAAAGTAATTTTAGTTACAACAGGTCACTGAATATCATCACTGATAAATCCTTATCTATATAAATAAAGTGGAAAAATTAAGTCTACCAAGAATTAATTTAATAAAAAACACTGACTACTAGATTAGTATTGACTCTAAAATAGAAAGAGAAAAAATGCCTTCTAACCTTTGAAAAAATTCAGATTAAGGCCTCCATAAAATTTGTATAAATGTTTTTTTCTCAACTTTGTAGTAATTTAAAGAGTATGGAACCAGTATCTATGGGTCATATTTAAGCTTAGAAATCTCATTCTCTTTGTGGATAAAATCTGATAATTTCTAGGACCACCTGCTTTATTTCGGGTATGATGCATGTAGAGGTTTCTATTCATTTACATTTGTACTATGTTAAAATGAGTATTCTCTGCTTAATTTGAATGGCACCTTATATATCTACACAGAGAAAAAAAGTGGGAATCCTACAGAGATTGGGAAAGGTAGTGTTCCGTTGGGGAAAAAATGAAAATATGCTAGAAGAAATACCTTAAATATTGTACAGTCTTGCTAGAGTGGAAAAGAAGTAGTGAAAATTTGAAGGAAGACTTGGAGAAAATTAAAAGCAGATCTAAGGTAGTGTAGAAGCATCGTGCAGCCAGAATCTGAGATGTGACAGCGATGTGAGACTATGTTTTCTCAGAAGTTATTGGTGACTTTAGCTCAGGTCTTATAGTCACCCCTCCCCAGAGGGATGCAGCTAAAGCCGCAGTTACAAACGGCCTCAGAACCTCAGAGCCTTGCAGTGTCAGTGGCAACAAGTCTTACTCCCTTGGCTGGGGTGGGTGGGGCTCAGCTCTGTGCATCTTCTCCGTCTGGGTTGGTTGAAGGAACAGCTCTTATTCTAAACTGTGTCTTTTTATGCAAAGGAACAGGGCAAGAAAGTAGAATTCCACGTGATGGCGTTTCTGTAGCGTCTCGCTTCCACTCACAGTTCCGTAGCAAAAGTAAAGCATGAGACCGATGGTGACAGCATGGAGCTCCAGTCAGATGGCTGAGGAGGGGAACATGTAATGCGTTATTAGAGAGGGTGGAAAAATAATTAGAAAAATAATCTAATTTACTGTCCATGTCACATGTCTATACTGTCTTCCACGGAGAATGTGAGAGTACAGATAAGTCTTGAAAAGATAGAACAAATGCATGTGAGAAGTCAAACACTCAGTTAACACTAACAGGCTGAGTCATCGTTAGTACTGACATCTCTGGCTTTTGCCATTCAATTAGCCCAGAAGGGTAGGATGGCTGTTTAAGTAAAACTAACTTTAAAAGGGAACATGAGCTTTGCAGCTTAGATAAAAGTACTAGTGTGATATGTGACGATAAGAATGCAAAGAGTGGCCCTAGCTGGTTTGGCTCAGTGGATAGAGCATCAGCCTGTGGACTCGAAGGTCCCGGATTCGATTCCGGTCAAGGGCATGTACCTTGGTTGCAGGCACATCCCCAATGGGGAGTGTGCGGGAGGCAGCTGATCGATGCTTCTCTCTCATCGATGTTTCTAACTCTCTATCCTTCTCCCTTTCTCTCTGTAAAAAATCAACAAAATAAATTTTTTAAAAAAAGAACGCAAAGAGTGAACGGTGGTAATTAAAAATATATTGTCCTAAAGCTCTGAAAGTGTTCATGAAATAATGGCTTAGGAGAATTTAAAGACACATGTTGTCATTCTTAAAGCAACCACCCAAGTAATAACACAAGGATAACCCCAAGATTAATTACATTACAGTAAATGGGCTTAACGCCCTGATCAAATGCTAGCATATTCAGACTGAATAAAAAAGCAAGATCCGACTGTATGTCTCTAAGAAACACTTTTTAATTTAGTTTTTGTTTCATGTTATTTTGTATTAGCTTCAGGTGCACAGCTAGCAGTTAGATAATAATCATATACGTTGCAAAGTGTTCCCTCTGATACTCCAGTGCCCCTCCCCCCCCCCCAGCACCGTACATAGTTGCTATAATATTATTGACTCTGTTCCCTATACTGGACTTTTCATCCCCTTGACTGTACTGTAGCTGTTGATTTGTCCTTCTTAATCCCTTCACCTCTTTCCCCAGTCCCCAAAGCCCCTCCCTCTGGAAACCATCAGTCTACTCTCTGTATCTGCGAGTCTGTCCAGTAACACACTTTAAACATGTTAATAGACAGGGTGGGTGTAAAGGAATAAAAGTAATAAGTGAAAGAAAGCTGGTGTGTCTCTGAATATCAGAACAAAGCGGACTTGAAGATGACTAATGTTGCTAGAGATTCAGAGGGTGCATTTTATAATGAGAAAAGGGTCACTATTTAAGAAGACGTAAGACTACTAAATGTTGCCGCATCTAATATCAAAGCTCTCAGATACAAGACAAAACAAAAGAGAACTAGAAACAATTTTACTCGCCGACAGAGATTTTAACACTCCTTTCTCAGTAGTAGATCAGTTGAAAAATCGGTGCAGTTCCAGCTGATTTGAACAACACTAACCATCTACTTAAAGCTAATTAACTTTTATAGAAAATTGCTCCCCACAAGAGGTTACAACTTCCAACATGCCCATGAATTATTCAAGAAGGTGGACAACATTCTCGGTCATAAATCAAGTTTCAATAAATATCAAAGGACTTAAATTAAAGAGCATGTTCTCTAACCATAATAGAGTTACATTATAGATGAATAAAATAAAATACTTTTTAAAGCCCTCAAGTATTTGGAAGTGAAAAAACACACTGAATCTATGGAGTAGAGAAGAAATCTCAAAGGATATTATAATATATATTTAGGACAGAAATCATAAAAGCACAGTGTTCAATATTCGTGAGATGCAGCTAAAGCAGTCTTTACAAGGAAATTTGTAAGTTTAAATATATATAGAAAATAAGAAAGGTGTCAAATTAAGTACTTCTTCCATTTTAAGAAACTATAAAAATAATAAATTAAACCCTGGGTATATAACACAAAGGAGATAAGAGGAGCAGAAATCAATAAAATGGAACATTTAAATAGCTTTTATGAAGAATCAAATAATAATACCGTCATAGACAAACTCTTTCATGAAATAGGGGAAGAGAGAACACTTCCACCAACTCATCATGAGAACACTTGGGTACTATGCTGCAGTACAGCACATATATCATAGCACATATATATAATATGGACTATATGTAACTATTAAAAGTGCTATAAATGTAATGATAATACCACCGCCATACATGTTAAAATGCCATCCTGTGAAGTACAGCTTATATTGTGTTCTGACTTTTGTGTATAATTGTGAGCGAGCACAGTTCCTCCCCTGGGTCACTTCCAGTAGGTCCCTAACCAAGGACCGCAGCTGTGGAAGGGTAGGGCGGGCAGCCCCTAAGTGGCTGTGACTGTTCCTTAGGGACCTTGCCCTCGCCTCAGTGTGTCTCCTGAGTGATGGGAAGTTTGAGTCTGGAAGCTGCGAATCTCGCCGACACTAAAAGGCTCTCCCATTAGCAGCTTCCGTGTTGCATTAATAATAAGGAAGGAATGAAGAGACCAGCCTCAGCTGCTCGGTCTCCCAGGAGGGGAGGCCCCAGCCTCTTGCTCATCCCCAAGGCCCGCTCTAATGGTCTTGCCTGTGTGCGAGTAACAGAGGATGCTAAGTGCCGTCTGTTTTCTCAGAGTTCACAATCCCTTATTGGGGAGGAACTCCTGTCCTTTTTTAAGACTTCCTAGTTTAAAACTGTCAAATTTTTTTTGATTGATGTTAATCTGTCATAATTCATACCTTTATTAACTAGAGACCCAGTGCACAAAACTCGTTCACTCGCGAGGGTACCTCAGCCCGGGCCATGGCCCCTCGGAGTCCGGGAGCCCTCAGAGGATGTCTGACTGATGGCTCCCGCCACTGCCACTGCACTTGCCAGCTGTGAGCCCAGCTTGTAACTTAGCGGCACTCCCCCCATGGGAGCACAATGACCACCAGGGAGCAGCTCCTGCATTGGGCATCTGCCCCCTGGTGGCCAGTGTGCATCATAGCGACCGGTCGTTCCACCATTCAGTTGATTTGCATATTAGCTTTTTATTATATAGGATGTACATGCCAATTATCAAGTACAGGGAGAAATTGCTTTAGAAAAAATAAATCCATCTTTCCTTGAAAAACTGTACAGCAGAGTCCTCTCAGAGATGTCTCTTGTCTTTTGGGGGGTGGGAAATGTGATCACTTCTGTGCACAGCAGAAAATTAAAGAAAATCATGAATAAAGACCTTTGCTTTTGCAAATGTTAAAAACTCTTGTTCATAGACAAAGAAGAAACAATGAGAAAGTATCTTATTCAAATGAGATAAGTAAGGCTGGATCTGCTAGGTTCAGGGGGCATGTTGATGAATTATGCCTTTGTTAAAACTGTCTTTTTGGGGTTCATGAAGACAGGAGCCCATGCCATACTAGCGGCTTGTGTTCCTTTCTCCTGAGAATTCATGACCTGTAGCAGAAGTGCACCTTTAAGATCTTCCTGATGTATACATCTCTTTTTAAATGCGTGACCTGTGCAAGGAGTTAAGAGTATCTATGCAGTAGTTAGGTGGTTGCAATTTTTCATCTACAAGCAAAACCATTTTTGCTTTCATCATCTCAAAAGTGTTGCTCAGATTTTCATTATTTGGACTGAAAATGCTAGAAAGTTCTCCTTGACTTACACTACTGTGCCCTGATTTTGCATGGTTCGTTTTTATAATTAGGCAATACGTTACATATTTTTGTACTTCTAATTTATGAGGAAGAAAGAAAAATATTAATAATCATCATCAATGGCAGTATATATTTTTAAAATGAAATATATGTTCATAACCCTCAAAGAAGGAGTCACTATGATGGGCTCTGAACTATTTATGTAAGATTCAAGAAATTATTGTACAAACCAATTAAAAGCTGTTTTCCGGAAATTTATCATTAACATTTTTTTCCTTATAAGTGCTTAACATTTTAAAGGAGGACAAAGAAGATACATCTAACAAGGCTGCCCATTCGGGTTCTTAAAATTATGTATAAAAGCCTGCAGATAACAAAGAAATGTACAACCTAGAAATGAGACAATGTTAGCAATCTATCTACAGCCTGGTGGACAATACATTTGCCTTCTAGGCTTGAAAAGAAATCTGAATTCCTTTTCATTCTATCACTCTTTCGTGGGGTGTATTTATGGGCCAAGGAATTTTCATAAATCCAGTAGACCCTGTTATTTGTTTTCTGTTGCTTGTAAGAAGCTGAAACGTTCGCCGCATGCCAGTGGGGGGCATGCTATTGTCAGATTGTTCTAGGATGGCGCTGAGTGCGCCACGCGTATGAAGCCCGATAGCTAACAGGACCGTTGGGAAAGCAGCCGCTTTCTGGTAGTCTTAGCGTCATTGGTGTTCTGCACACTTGACTGAACTGGTTTTGTTCCCTTTCCCCTTTCCCTCTCCCCTCCAGTCCACGAAGGCTCGGGAGAGAGCAGCCAGAAGGAGACATCCACCTGTGACATTTGCCAGTTCGGAGCGGAATGCGACGAAGACGCCGAGGATGTCTGGTAAAGTGCTCCCACGGATTCTTTTTAAACAAAATAATGAAAGTTGATTTCCTTTTACTCCTCCCGGAATTTCCTGAAGAAGACACGGTCAGCATTTCTTTTCCTTCTCTTGTTCCTAGGGTGGAGGGAGGGGAGGCGGACATGAGGGCTATTGTAACGGGAGGGATTTCTGAAACTGAGTTAAGAGTTGGGCTGGGCCAGCCGCCCTGCCTCGGTTGGTGGGGTACAAAACCGTATCGCAGAGGCTCCCTCCCAGTGCTGTCAGTGTGAAGCGATGGAGAGAACAGTCACATTTACCAGAAAACCTTAAAGAGGCGTGGTCGGGAGACAGTGGGCACCTGCTAACCCGCTTTCAAACGGCAGGTCTGAGTGACCTGGAGCTTTTACCGAAGGGTCTGCCTCTGCATACCGGTAGCTGGACTGGGAAGGCGGTAGAGAAAGAATGACCTGAGCTGCCCTCTAGGATCAGCTGCCCCCTCCCCAGCAGTACACAGCTTCTCCTGTAGAGATATACTGAAGCAACAGTGAGTAATACTCATTCTGAATGGGTCCCAAATGCTCATCTTCTAGGGCATGAACCTGTATTTGGCTCTGCCCTGATCATACCAGAGTGACCAACCTGGAACCCAGAGGAGGCCTTTGTGCTGTGATAGTGGCATGGGGCAGCCTCCCCGGGGGTGAGGCCAGCACCGGACCTCAGAAATCCATGCCAAGGTCAGGGGTCAGTGCGCTGAGTGGACGCCGAGTCAGTTAGCTCCTGGCGTAGGGCATCTCCACACCCCAGCCTCCAGACAGGAGTGGTTCCGAAATGGGGCCTGAGGCCCAGCCTCCCAGGGGCTCAGTGGCAGAGCTGGGCAGGCCAGGGGGCGGCAGGGGCAGGGGCCCGAGCAGGGCATCCTACTGCCCAGCAGGAGGGAAGAGTTGTTAGCGGGTGAATAAACGGCATCTGAGGAGTGCAGTGATGAGCGGATTGATTTGCATTGGCACAAATGCCTTTGTATGTTAACACATTATACTTGGGGATGGCCACGCAGGGTGGATGGAGAGAGCCGAAGGACCCAGAAGTAAAGCGGTAAGTGAAACTAAACAGGCGCGGAGTAAGAGGGGCTATGAGGAAAGCCAGGAAGCCGTAGGGGAGTGGCCTGACCTGATCCTGCGGGCTGACTCCAAGGGCTCTGATGTGCCATTGATGTGGGTGAAGCCACGGCCGGTTCCCCAGCGCGCAAGGCCTGTACATGCTGTGTGGCCGCCTGGAATGCAGCTGGGTGCTCTGCGCTACCTTCTGCTCTGACACGACTCAGCTGCAGGTTTATGCCGCACAGCTCCTCAGCCTGCATTACCAAGTCATAACAAGGCGTGAAGGAGCGCTACGGAGAAATAAGGTTATTGCATCTGCAGTATTAGAACCCCGGCCCAGGAAATTAATATTTTAGTACATCTTGCCGTAGGACTGAGGCTGGTTAGGCAAAGGTGTGCAGGTCCTTTCCAGGTGGTGATGAGTCTTGGTTAGAGTTAAAGCCAGCACAGTCCGCTGCCCGCTGACCTTGTTTCCATAGGCATCTAGCTGAGAAGCAAGTCTCATTGGACGAGGGGAAGAAAAAAGAAATAAGAGAGAGGAGTAAGGAGAGTAGAGGAAAAGGAGAAGTAGTAATTAGAGGGCGGTATTGATAAGCTGTGTACTAATGTTTTACTTACACTTTAATAACTTTATTTGGGGGGAACGTGATTTATAAACTCATATAAGCCTCTCAGGTAGCATTGACTTCAAAATCGTTGGAACACCTTGCAAAGGGAAGGGGTATGTGAGAAGAAATGAGCCCAGCCAGTGTGGGTCAGTGGTTGAGAGTTGACCTATGAACCAGGAGGTCACAGTTCGATTCCTGGTCAGGGCACAGGCCCAGGTTGCAGGCTCGATCCCCAGTAGGTGGCATGCAGGAGGCAGCCGATCAGTGATTCCCTCTCATCATCGATGTTGCTGTCTCTCTCTTCCTCTCCTTTCCTCTCTCTGAAATCAATAAAAACATTTTAAAAAGAAGAAATGGAAAGAAAGGCTTAAAGATCTTTTTTCTCTATATCTAGACTGAAAAGTCAAAACGGATACATTTACGCATCCAAGAGGCTCTCAAATACATCCGGTCAAAATAATTTATAAAGAAAAAGAAAGGCAGGTAAATCAGTCGGACGGACGTGGTGAGATTGGCTCGCTGCAGAGCAATCCAGCCCCACCTGAGAGCGCTGAGAGGAAGGACCGCCTTCTGGTCTCACACACAGCTCCCATACTTGGTGGGTTTTAGAAACAGCCTGGTGCTCCCTTAATTATCTTCCCCTGGTAAACCGTTTCAGGAAGTCCAGAGTAGGTCAGCAGGAACTCTTGGCGCTGGGAACTCCTCCTAAGAAGTACTAGTCATTAGCCTGGAACTTTCCGTGGGTCCCGTCGATCAGAAGTAGTTCAGCGCCCAGGGGTTGACTCTTGATTTAATAAAAGATTAAAGTCGGTAGCTGGGTTTGACCCGAGGCATGGCTGGCAGGAAGCTGCCCGCGTGCCCACCGTGTCCAGGGTGCGGGGTAGACCGAGGGAGGGCCCCGGTGTAGGAGCAGAGGCGGCCGGTGGCACGTGGCCCGAGGGACGGCTGGATGGTGCTGTGTACGTGCTTCTCACGGGCGCTTTCGAGCCCCGCTTCCATTTACCTCCGCTCCCGTGTTCTCGCCTGCTCACGGGCTCCATTAGCAAAGTCATACCGGCCTCATGGCCGTCAGTTCCTCAAGCACCCGTCTATTTTCTCTTTGGAGCATTAGCGATGTTTTCCAGTCTTCCTGCGTCATGTCCTAGCTGGACTGCGATGGTGAGAAAGGAGAAAACGAAGTCGTTGCAGTGGAACGGGCTCAGAGGAGAGAATGAATGGGCATCTATTTTCTTCTGTGTCACTGATGTTCCGGAACTGAGAGGGATGCGGGAGTTGGCGTTCCCTGCGCGAGTGTCTCTCACAAAGACCGTTCAGTCTGAAGCCTGTAACCTCGTGCGCCTTTGATCTGAGAAGGCTCCTTGTGGCTGGGAAGAGCGTGTGTGGCTGGCAGGCTGCCCACCTTTAATGCATGGGGGACTATGTGGGGTCAGGAGCGTTAGAAGCTGGGCCCTGGCCGCGGGCGACCCTTGGCACCGGATTCCACCGTCCCTGTAAGCAAACAAGGCCTGCGGTCCCGACTGCAGCGCATCTGCATGAGGAGTGGGGAAGGGAAAGTGAAGGAAATAGAGAAGGTGATGTCATTTAAGAACGACTGCTGGCCGAAGATGGAACAAAAAGACTGTGTTGGGATTGGAAAGTTCCCAGTGTTTTCTGCTAAGTACCAAGAAGGTGGGCGGAGGCTGCATATGGGGTACCCGGAGAAGGGGATGCTGATCAGTCACAGACCTTTGGCGCTAAGAGTTTATTCGCCTCCCCTGGCTGTTTCCCTCAGCGATTTCCTGTGCTCTCACCTGAGGACCAGAATGTGGTTACCAGGATCGGTTCTGGCTTCTGACGTTGCACTCACGGAGAGAATGGAAACACACACAGCAACAGGACGTGCGTCCCGTCCAGAAGACCCAAGGGTCCCGTCCAGAAGACCCAAGGGCTCAGTTGGATGTAAGGCTTTAGGAAACCGCCTTTTCGGGGCTAAGGTTCCTGCCTCGGACCCGCCTCCTCACCGCCCTCCAACCCCACGAAGCCCATGCTGTCGCCTCAGGAAGTCGCCGCAGTATTGTCTGCTTGTACAGAAGATGGGTAGGGTGTGACGGGGAAAGACACCTCTCTTTCCTTCGATGCTTCCATTTGCCCACAAAAATTTTTGTTTTTTAAGGGATACTGAATGATTTTTTTAATGGAAAATAGCCTTCTTAGCACCGTGTGTGTGCCAATTAGATCAAAAGGTGATAAGCCATGAGGCTGCAGAGAGCAGACACGTCCTCACCAAACTTTGGTTCTTTTGAGCAGCTTCAGCTTGAAGTTACTCGGTCTGAAATGGAGTACAGCCCTGACTATGGACCAGGGTGAACGTGATTTATTTGTTATAACTACCGATAGTGTTAAGATACTTATCCAGGAAAGCGGCTCACAACACGGTTTTAGAGACTGGCCATGGTGACAGCGCCCCCTGGCGGTGATGCTGGTGTGTTGTTACTGCAGTGTTTGGGGGGCGGGGGTTTCCGCAGGCCGAGCACTGAGGTCCCAGAAGGGCCAGGGCACTGCTCCGGGAGCCATCTGCCACGCAAAGTGGGATTCATTCTTTGCTGCCTTTGGGACTAACGGGCCACATGACCCTTCCCAAGTGGCAGAAGAGGGTGTATGACAAATGCAAGAGTAGAAATTATGAGATATATAGGAAGAGGAAAGAGCCACCCAGTTAAATGGCAAGTAATGTGACCCATACGCCGGGGGTTGTAACCCCTATCTTAGTGGCAGTGCTGTCTCTTTTTTTATCACTTAAAAATACGATGCCATGCCTCTTATCTCCCAGTTCATATGTTTGATGATTACACTGAAATTGAATTTTTATAGTTTTCTCTGGTTATAAAAGTTGTGCATGTTTATCATAGAAATTTGAAAAGACTAGAAATATGAAAACTCTATTACAGTGTCATCCCAGCATTCCAAGATTACCACTGCATATTCTTCTCCATGTACATGTAGATGTGTGCTTGTGCACATGTGTGTGTATACACATGTATTTCTAATGAGTCTGGTCAGATTTTACATGTCCACAAAGTCTCTACTTTAAAAAATTTTATTTAATCTTGAGGCTGCGTTTGGAGATTGTTATGAATGTTGAACAAATTTATGAATACTCTATAGCTGAACAGAACTTCTGTGGTCCAAATTCTACTGACCCTTCCTAAATGGTTGTGCTTTTTAAGACAAATGAATTTGAGGGTACTGTCCTCACACTGTGCTCTAAAAAATATACTAAAACCTAAATCCTCTCTATCTCAACATTAGACATTTCTCTTGGTTAACTCCAGGAGACTAAACAGAGTGTGTACCAAAACCACTTCCATTGTCTGTATCCAAAGAACCATAAATAGATTTCTGAGGTATAAGCACTATTTACTGAGAAACTCCCAAAGGAGTTTTAGGTTGGGTAGAAACTATTTCTGGTCAGTGATTTTCTTCAAATAATAACATATTGTATGTATTGGTTCAGCTAAACAACAAATTAGCCAAACACCAATCAGAGGACACATGCACCCCTATGTTCATAGCAGCACAGTTCACCATAGCTAAGGTTTGGACACAGCCTAGGTGCCCATCAGCAGATGAGTGGATTAAAAACTGAGGTACAGCCCTAACCAGTTTGAATCAGTGGATAGAGTGTCGGCCTGCGGACTGAAAGGTCCCAGGTTCGATTCCGGTCAAGGGCATGTACCTTGGTTGCAGGCACATCTCCAGTAGGAGGTGTGCAGGAAGCAGCTGATCGATGTTTCTCTCTCATCGGTGTTTCTAACTCTCTATCCCTCTGCCTTCCTCTCTGTAAAAAAATCAATAAAATTAAAAAAACAAAACAGACAACAATGGACAAAAAAATAAAAAATGAGGTACGTCTACACAATGGAATACTACGCTGCTGTAAAAAAGAAAGAACTCTTACCATTCGCAACAGCATGGATGGAACTGGAGAGCATTGTGCTAAGTGAAATAAGCCAGTTGGAGAAAGATAAAATCACATGATCTCAGTCATTTGTGGAATATAATGTACAGCATAAACTGATGAACAAAAACAGATCCAGAGACAGAGAAGCATTGAACAGACCATCAAACCTCAGAGGGAAGGCAGGGGAGGGATGGGGGTGGTGGTGGTAAGAGATCAACCAAAGGACTTATATGCATGCATATGAGCATAACCAATGGACACAGACACTAGGAGAGTGAGGGCATGTGCTGGGTGGTGGGGGTGGCCAGGGAGAGGTCAATGGGGGAAAAAAGGAGACTTATGTAATACTTTAATCAATAAATAATAAAAAATAATAATTAACAACAATCACAAATTAGCAAGCCCACCTTGGCAGCCCACATTGGTGTATTCCAGACACATTTCCCTAACAAGCAGGATGTGTAATATCTAACAAGTGATTGAACAAATCGTAAGACTATGTGCAACACCCACTCAAAAAATCAATACAGCTGAAAATCTAAATGCTTTTTTTTACTACAAAGAACAAAACAAGTTAAAACAAATATCTGATTTTTCTAGTCCCCCCCAGTGCGAAGTTAAATTGCATCCATTCATCCAGTTATCACTAAGCTAGGAATGAAACTTAAGAAATGGGTATGATGCCCTCGGGATAGACCATTTTCAAAAGGTTCTTCACACCGGCTCCTTGAATTCATTGCAGTCTTTTCTATGTCTTTGACACAGCAGTTTACCCTCTTCTCAGAGCTCATCCTAAAATGAGCTTTCTGCAATCAAAATAATATTATCCAGGGTAATAAAAGCAATACTAGGTTCCAACTACCCATGAGTGCCTAGAATCAGCAGATTTTAAGAGATGAATATCAGGGAGAAGTGCATAACATAACAATTGGGGGAAAGCAAAAGTAAGAAATGAAATAAAATATTAGCTTCGCATTAGCAAAAACACAGTGATGCATTTCTGTAATATACATGGATATCACAAATATACATGTACTTTAAGACATTCAAATGTAACATCGAAGTATTATGACAATGAAATAAATCATATACTAGAATTTAATGAAAGTATACAATTTAATTTTTTAAATATCTTTTTTCTTTAGCAAATTTGTTGATTTGAGCAAAAGAAAAGGCAACAAAGCTGTCTGCATTACAGGGACATTGGACAGTCAGACTCGGGGGGTGTGGGGAGCCCCGTATGGATCAATGCCTGTTTCTGGGAGAAGTGGTGTCGTGAGGAAAAGCATTCTGAGGGACCTGCAAAGGGAGGAGGCGGTCTGGTGGCATGAGTCACTTGTGAAGCAGAATAAAGAAGATGCCCTTCTGATGTCCCCCTCCATCTGTCCGGCCACGAGGCATCAGGGCCAGCAGCAGTCAGTGTCCAGGGGTCCTGTGCCCTGTGAGAGCTTGGTTCAGCCCAGCATTTGTCAAGCTTGGCCTGTGTCCCAGGCTGCAATCTGTTGCTTTGCTGCTGTACCCAGGATTCCACCTAGAGCTTTGTTCGGAGTTTGTGTGACCAGGCAGAAGGCCACATGGCTGTGGATAGAGAACACGGGGTGAGTGAGGGTCACAGGGGGGGTGTGGAGAGAGAGAGGGAGGGAGTGGAGAGAGAAAGAGAGAGAAGGGGAGGGGAGAGGAGAGGAAAAGAGAGGAGAAGAGGGGAGGGGAGGGGAAAGTGTGAAGCAGGGGATTTCCCAGAGGTGAGGACGGCGGAGCCCCTAAGTGCTAGGATGCTTGCATGCACGACTCCGGAGACCAGGTTCTGTGACGCAGGTCTAATTTTATTGAGGAAGTACAGAGTATTTATAGGTGCAGGTGGCCAATCATGGAACATCATCTTAGGGAGCCAATGAGCATAAAGGTTGGGGTGTACGTGGCTCTGGGAGGGGCTCAGGCAGGCGTTGCCATCTTCCTGGTGTGCCAGAAAGATCTGAACTGCTGGAGTGCGCTCACAGCATTGCATCAGCCACTGCACCGAGACAAAACCTCCTGTGCTCTACCTACAAAAGTTCTTTGTCTTAAGTGGTATTTACTATGTTTCTCAAAGGCAGGGGTTTCAGGGGAAGTCTCAGGGAAGATCCTAATAGAATATTCATCAGCTTTCCAGGTGTGCCCTTTCAGGACCATGGTCCCTACTGATTGATCAGGGCCAGGCAGGCGGTCATGAGGCAATGCAACTGGTCCTAATGTCTGCCATGGTGTCGACCCTCCTGGCCTTCCTATTCTTTTGGGCCTGGAGCTGAAACACAACTGAGGCCTGAGTGTTTTCTGTAGAGCTTAATGCTTCAAGGAGTGCTCATGCAAGGAGTCATATGAGGCTATTCTCTGGCCCCCTTGCTTCACCTCCAGGGGAGTCTACCTAGCGACATGCCAAGGGGGAAAGGTCAAAGGAAAATCTGAGCTGCATGGCCTGCAATGTGCTAGGGGAGGAATGACCCTGGAGGCAAGGTCCTGCCCTGCACATTGCTGGGCACCTGGGGCTTTTGCCCTGTTGAACATTCATACCTGACTTATCATTCCTACTCCACTCATTTTGGATAAAATCACATCATTTTCCTTGGCCCTGTTCTGTGTGTGTGTGTGTTCTATGTGTGTGCGCATGTTCTGTGTGTGTGTTCTGTGTGTGTGTGTGTGTTTGATAGATACACTACATTATATAGATAAACTAGAGGCCCAGTGCATGAAATTTATGCAAGGGGCTCAGCCCTGGCAGCCCCGCTTTGTTTGGAAGATTGTCTGGAAGGACATCCGGTCTAATTAGTGTATTACACTTTTATTATTATAGATAGACGTTTGATAGATCGATAGAGAAGAAATAGACCTGCAGTCATATTATAATTCACATAAAACTCACTCATTTAAAGCAGTCAACGGTTTTTAATATATTCACTAAGTTGAGAAACCATCGACACAATCCATTTTATGTTTTCATCATTCCAGAAACTTGGCATTAGGAGCCCCTCCCCATTACCCCTCCCCCCATGTTTTCCTCCTCTATCACTAGCCTACTTTATAGATTTTTCTGTTCTCACATTTCGTATACATGGAAGCATTTCGTCTGTGGTCCTTTGTGGTTGGCTTTTTTCACTTAGCATGGTGTTTTGAAGGTTCGTCTATATTGTAACATGTATGGTATTTTATTCTTTTGACTTGCAGAAAATATTCCATCATATGGATATACTATATTTTATTTATTCATGTATCAGTTGATGGCCATGTCGATTGTTTCCAGTTTGGGCTACGATGTTGAATGCTGTTATGAACATTCGTGTATCAAGTTTGTGTATGTGTGACCAAGTTGGGCATGTGTTTTCTTTCCTCTTGAGTAGAGACCCAAATGTAGAATGGCTGAGTTAAATGGTAACCTTATGATTAACTTTGAGGATCTGCCGACTGTTTTCCAAATTCACTGCATCATTTTATATTTCCACCAGCAGTCTCCGCGGATTCGAATTTCTCCACATCCTTGCCAGTACTTGTTATTACCATCTTTTTTAGTGTTTTACTCCAAGTAGGTGTGAAGTGGCATCTAATTGCAGTTTTGATTTGCATTTTCCAGATGGCTGATGATGTTGAGTCTCTGTTGATCATTTGGATAACCTCTTTGGAGAAATATCTATTTAGATCTTTTGCCTGTTTTAAATTGCGTTATTTACCTATTTGTTATGGCATTGTAGGAGCTTTTTGATAATATATTATAGGTGTAAGCCTCTTGCCAGATATATATGATTTTGCAAATAGTTTCTTCTTCCTGTGGATTGTCTTCTCAGTTGTATGATGGTACCTTTGGAACACGGGCTTTTAATTTTTATGAATTCCAATTTGCCTGTCTTTTCATCTCTTGCTTGTGTTTTTGGTTTTATATCTAGGAAGGCTTTGAAGATTTACCGAAGGTCATGAAGATTTACTCCTGTATTTTCTCCTATAAGACTTGCAGTTTAGCTCTTATATTTAGATCTGTGATGAATTTAGAGTTAATTTTTGCATATGGAGGGAGGCAAGGGCTCCCAAAACATTTTCAGTTGTTCTAATACCAAAGGCTATTTTTTTCTCCATTGAATTTTTTTTGGCATTCTTATAGAAAACAACTGATTCTGTATATAGGGGTTTGTTTTTGAACTCTCATTCTGTTCAATTAATGTATATGCCTTTCCTTATGCCAGAGCTAACTCTATTTTTTTATAAGTAAAATATGAGAAATAAGGGTTTTGATCTAGATGATTTCTGTGATGCCTTTGAATTCAGATACCAGCTAATATTGACATACAATGTGATATTTGATCCAGGTGTTCAGCATAGAGATTACACACTTACATAACTTAGGATGTGAACCCCCTGATAAGTCTAGTGCCCACCTGACACCATACATAGTTATCACTATGTCTATAAATACAAGCTCTGCAGCATCCTTGGGGTCCCAGTGGCAATGTTCCTCTTTTTCCTTTAGACTAAAATTCCCACTACGGCATTTTTAAATGAGAAGAGATGCTCTATTGTGTCCAGAAAGTAGCATTTACCACTCTGTACTCTAACCTTCAGACTGAAAGGAACAGAAATACACTTTTCACATTGGCTAGTCATCTCTTTAGAAAGCACAGAAAAATAGGAGTGTCTATAAAGTATGTGAGGCAGCAGTGGCAAAAGATAAAAATGCAATGAAGCTATTTAAATAAGAGGAAATTCAAGAAGTGAATAATAAAACAATGTTGAGGAGAAGGAAGAAAGAGAAAAGTGAGATAGAAAAAATAATTATAAAGAAAAATCAAACTAAGAGGAACTGCTACAATTAATCAAAAGTAATCTCTGAGTACCCTGGAATTCAAGGGAAAAAAGGGAAAGGAATAATTCTCATGGTAGAACGAGAGGCCCGTTGCATGAAGAGATTCGTGCGATAGGCCTTCCTTCCCCTGGCTGCCGGCACCCGTTTCCCTCCGGCTCCCGGGACCCAGGCCTCCGCTCCGGCCGCAGCAGCGAAGCCACGCCTCTTCAGCCTTCAGTCTTCTTCGGTTTTTGCTGGGGCAGAGCCTTCAGCCTTAGTTCCGCACCTGCCTATGCAAATTAACCTCCATCTTTGTTGGGTGACTTTGCATACTCATCCTGATTGGCTGGTGGGCGTAGCGGAGTGACACCAATTTGCATGTTTCTCTTTTATTAGTGTAGATTAGAAAAGACAACTAGTTTATTAAGGTACTTTGATTCTGAATTCCACAAGAATTAATACTGTATTAATAACATTTTTAATGAAATGGAAGACGACTTCCTTGATAACTAGCTTATAAATTATATAAAATTAGTTCTATTAAATATTAATGTAATGCATCAATGATAACATTCTGCAGCTGTAAATCATAACTCTGTAGAGGTGATTCTCTGAGACCTGAACAAATATATCCAGACAAGTCACTGTTATGGCATCTAACTCGGTACAAGGTGATCGTCTGTTTCCTCAATTATAGCTATTTCAGCTAGAAATTAGGCAGAAGCCCTAAAATATTTCATATAAGTGTTTAGGATGATAATTCCCTCATGCAGGTATGAAAACGAAGCAGTTATTGAAAGAGAAACTTGTTCATGTGGCAGAGGGTGGCAGCAGCCGGGGTCCTAGGTGGTCCTGCAACATGAAAGTGTGTGCAAAATGGGAAACACTGATCCCATTTTTATGACAAAAGTTCTTGATTTGATTATAGTTTGTTAAATGGTTAAAAGGTACAAATGAAAATACAAAAATGTGCAAACCAATAGATCATAACATAGGGCCTAACGGTTATGATTATGGGTTTAGAGTGCAAAATGGAACTAGGAGATAGATTTACTTACAAGTCTTCTTACTATCAAGTCTGCTCTTTCTATTTTGACTCAGGTAATCAATCAATATGTAACCAATAATGTGTTAGATATATTTGACTCTGTTTTTTCTGAAAATCCTCATAATGAGATTTATAGTTCTTTATTAGTATAGGCTTCAGAAAATATTAACCCATTTATTTATCTATTGCATCTTTTTCCTCCATGTTTTGTTTGTACCAACCCAAGTACAGTTTCAAATTTATTTGTTTATTAATGTATATTTTAATTTTTTGTTACAGTTGACATATAATATTAGTTTCCGATGTACAGCATAGTGGTTAGACATTCCTATGACTTACGAAGTGATCCCCCTGATAAGTCTAGTGCCCGCCTGACCCCATACACAGGTATCACCATATTATTGGCTAGATTGCTGAGCTGCACTTCACATCCTTCTAACTAGCTTAATAATTGGCAATTTGTACTTCCTTACCCCTCCCACCCTTTTCACTCGTCCCCTGAACTTTCCTCCCATCTGTCCACCACCAATTTGCTCTCAGTATCTATGAGTTTGTTTCTGTCTTGTTTGGATTAGAGAGGGGAGAATTTCAGCACTAGGGACCAAGCAACACATGGTAATAAAGTTGAGTGCACAAGGGCAGGAGCCCTGCATTTTTTTTAATGTAATTTAGTTTAATTCCAATTTTGTTCCTATAACATTGGCTGGAAGGGCTGGTGTAGAGTGTTGTGGATATTAAAAACCATCACCTGCAAAGTTACTGGTTAAGAAGTCTTTCTTTTTAATAGGAAATAAGACAATACACTGGGCGCAACACATAGCTTAAGTGTGGAGAAGGGCAGTGTCAGGACGAGCGGGATGATTAGGTCTGACAGGTTGGAGAGAATAATTTTAAAATAACAACCAAGCAGTCATGAGCGCTACCTTCGTGCCCTGCACGCCCCTAAGGGCTTTGCATTTATTACTTAATTTAATCCTCACAGGAACACACAGCTTAGATACTATTTCAGTTTTAAGCGTGAAAAAATGGAGGCACAATGGTGTCCAGTAACTTGTCTAAGTTTACTGAGCTATTCAGGGTCAAAATCAAGGTTTAAGCCCTGAGGTCACACTCTTGCCGATTTTGTGAACGTCAGGCTCCAGAGAACTGGCGGGACAGTGGAGAACTTGTGAGGCTCGGAAGAGCTGCAGGTGTGGAGAAGGGAGAGAAGTTGACTCGGGGAACAGAGGGAAATGTGGTTCGTTGGCATGGAAGTGAGGTGATTGGTCCGTGGAAGTCCAGTGCCCCATCCCATTTAGTCCTCTGCAACAGTGCGGAGAGTTAGGTGTGATTTTCCTACGTTTATACAAAGGAAGACACTGCGTGTCAGGGGGATAAATAACATACCAATGCAGGTTGACAGGTCGGGGAAGTTCTTGAATTCAGCCTCAGATTTGTCTAAGATAATTGTAAGATCCATGCCCGTTTCGTGGCGTAATGCTAGAGGGTGGATGTTGGGGTAGAATAAGGTAAAGAAGCTGTCCCCTCGGGTGAAAGAATAGCCTATGGCTGAGGCTGGGTATGGTGCCTGGAGAATTGACAAGTGCCTGCAGCCAAATGATGGGATGCTTAGTTGTAAGTCTATGAGGGCAAATAGCACTCCATGTTATAACAGAAGTGCCAGACTCTCCGAGGTTTAACACACACACATTTATGTCTTGCTCTGGGTGTAGTTCAAGGTCAGTGTCCTAATCAGCCAGCCTCACCCAGGGTCTTTGAGGAACCATGTCCGTTTCCCCTTCGTGGGCCCGCCCTTCTCTCAGTCACTGAGCTCCCATTCCTTCATTTAATAGAAAGGAAAAGGGAAGAAAAGATCCTGCACAGGGGTTTGTGTTGGCCAGCCTTGGAAGTGGCAGTCCCCCCCTCCACAGACATCACTCTGCCCAGAACAGTAGTTGCACAGTACAAGCTGCGTTACGGAGGAAGAACCCAGTAATGGACTTCGGCGATGGTCCCTGAACGAGAGAGCGATGAGCTAGGGAAGCTGTGAGCAGCGTGGACATGCGCTCAGTGCATATGATGGCCCTGCTCTGTGCGAGCCCTGACAACACGGAGTGTAACGCAAAGGCCACGGCTGTAAAGAGCTTACTTACATCCTGGGAGATTCCGGCCCGGGAGGGTGACGTGGACACCTCAGCAACAGGAGGGACAGTGGGCTGGCGATGAAGAAACAAACAAACAAGTAAGCAAGCATGATGATTTCCGATGGGATTTTAAAGAGGAAAACGGGAGTCTTGAAACACAGGGTCCTGGGAGAGGGGGCTGCTGTTTAAGATTGAGTGTGTAGGGAGTGGCTCTCTGTGGATGGTCATTTGAGTTCGGTAACTGCTCAGTTATGAGAAGCAAGAGTTTAGAAAAAGGCACAAAGAGAAATGAAGATTCCGATGCTGAGTGCTGGGAAGGAAAAGGGAATGACTTTGGAAATAGGGAACAGGAGGTAGCCAATTTGGAGTAGGGGAGGTGGGTGGTGAAAGTTATGCTCTGACCCAGCTGGTAAAAGGCAGAACCAAGCGGAACACCCATAGGCAAGTAATTAAAGGTTAGGTTGCTTGGTGCAGCCAGAAGGAGCTGCAGGAGCTCAGAGATATCTAGTCAAAAAATAGATTTGGTGCCGAGGAATGAGACTAGGCACGGGGCGGCCCAAAGCTAGTCTCCTGGGGAAAGGGACACCAAATATTTACTGAAAATAATGTGCAATTGGAAAGAAGACACACTGAGTAATGGGAACTAGAAAGAGATCAGGACATACTAATTAAGAAGCAAGAAACGGGAAAGCAAAGAAGAAGAAAACATAAGGAGCTTCTATCCTCCACTCGTTTAATTAAAAGATAAAATCACTGCCCTGCTGCTCACTGAATATTCCGAGCTCCCGCCAGAGCAGGGGAAATAGGGTTGTGTTACAGGATCGTTCTTCCGGGTCCCCTTGGTATTGGGGAACCTCAGGCGTGTGAGTCCAGACCTTGATGAGCGTTCGATGGACAGCGGAGGTCTCTGCAGAGTCCTTTCCTCTCTGACTCAGGGACCAGCAGCATCCGAGTTGGGCAGCTGCTTCCTGTCGGTGGGTGACAGGTCACATGGACAGGAAAGAGGTCTTTGTTGTTCTGAGCCACTGAGATGCTGAGGTTGTTTATTGCTGCAGCAGAGCATCTTCATCGCATCTTACCCTGACTGATGAGCTCAGTCCCCGTCAGAACAGGTAAATGGAGAGTAAGATTGACTCCTGAGATAGGGAGCAGTGAAGAAATCAAGGTCTCCAACGGAAGCAGGGACCCAAACTCGGTCAACGACACGGGCTGCTGTGGTCATTTGTGTATCCCCCAAACTCGTCTGTGGAAACACAACCCCTAAGGTGATGGCATCGGGAAGTGGGCCCTTGGGAGGTGATTAGGTCCTGAAGGTGGAGTCCCATGAAAGTGATTAGTGTCCTTAGAGAAGAGACCCCAGAGCGCTAGCATGCCCCCTTCCGCCACATGACATTACAGCAAAGACAGCCATCTCTGAGGAAGCAGCCCCGGACCAGATATCAATCTGCTGACACCATGACCTTGGACTCCCAGCCTCCAGAGCTGTGAGGAATACATTTCTGTTTATAAGCCACCCAACTTACGGTATTTTTATTACAGCAGCCTAACTGGACTAAGATTCTCCCCAAAGGCCTTGCAACGAGCGGGGTGGCCCTGGAACCTTCTCCACAGATGTGTTCCCTTCACCATCTGTGCTTCAGCCGTGAGAAGTGGGGGAGGCCATCTCCTGCAGGGCGGCGGGCCTGCAGCTCCCTGCCTCCTCCCTGCGGCCAGCAGGAACTAGGTTGACTTTTCCGAGGGGCGGGAAGTGGAGGGGACAGTTAGTGGTGCTTCCAGATCTCCAGGCCTGCACTGCCCATGACACAGGAGAAGAAAGAACCAGGTGACCGGAAGCCAAGGCGTAAAGTAGGACAAGGATTTATAAATGGGAAGAGCAGGCTGCTTGATTGGCTCCTGACGAGGGGATATATTTAGGAGGATAAAGCCAAGCTTACAAGAATAAGGCAGAGATTGATTTTCCATTTAAGGTCAACAAATAGACCAGTAAAAAGAAGAGAACCAAAGGAGTAAACCCATTTCTGCTCCTACAATGCGCAACGAGTTAGTGAATTGTTTTCCCATAGAGAGGTGATGAGGGCGGGAGGGAAAGAAAATGAATATCTTTAGTAGCTCAACATTTCACTCCTGGGAGTGACCTAATTTTAAACTTGAGGAATTACACTAAAAACTGTATTGGAGGTAGTGTTTTTACTGTTTTAAATGGAATCTGAGATTCATCCTGAACTTCAAGTAAGAAACCATCTAGTTGTATTTATTTTTAAAACTCACAATCATGCTCAAAAAGGGAAAACATTTTTTTCTTCTCTAAAAAGAGAAAGAAACAAGCCAGTAAAACTCATTCTGTTAGGAAATTTCTTTCACAAGAAGAGAATTCTCACTGCGTAACAACAAAGGCCCCACCAAGAGGAATCCTGGATTTGCCATTGAGCTGAATCCCAGGTGTGTGACGGTCACATTATATCAAAGTCAAGTCTAACAAAGCTGTCTCACTTACTCATTAGCCATGAACCAAAGGTTCAAATCCTGGTGATTACGTTTTAATAGACAAAGACATGCTTTGATGAGCAGGTGGGTGTGGGTGCGTGGATGGATGGATGGATGGATGGATGGATGGATGGATGGATGGATGAGCATATAGAAATATAACGAGGCAGCTGGGTGTCTTGCGAGAACATAGAGCTGCACAAAGGGGTCTAACCAGGAGCTAAAATGTTGACGTTGGACAGCCTGAGCTGCCACTTATTTCTATGTGGCCTTAGGCAAGTTCCTTAACCTTTCTGAGTCCCCATGATCTCATTCATATACAGAGAATTTTAACATCTATTATACAAAGGCATTAGGAAGATAGATAACTACTCTTATTAACCTCAGTTGTCTTTGAGTTTCTTATTTTAAAACATCACAGAAGTGTTTCTCTTTGTGTACATCATGATAACTTACTGTTCAGACTGTGATCTGGAAGAATATCACCTGTTCTCTCATTATTGGTGACCTGTAGAAGGGCGTCCTAGTTTATCTCAGACATTCTTCACAAGTTTCCAGAGCTCCCATTTGAATAGGCCTTGAATCTTAACCCTTATTCTACTGAGGTGAGGGTAGGGGAGGGAGTGAACACAGCCCAATCGGTTGTTTGGAATTGTAAAAGTTAAATTAATGCTTTGACTTATTTTTCATTCTTCAATAATAGTGTAGATAGTAAATAGATTAAAGAGTTTAAACCAAGAAAATTTATGCTATCCTGAATTCTCAGGAAAATTTTTGTTGTCGTTGTTAGGAAAAAAAGTGCAATTTAAAACATAAAGTAAGTAGCGGTTTTTCACAATACTGTTTATTGATTTTTTAAACTAAATCCAACACCAATTAGTTTACAACAGTGATCATGTTTAATATCCAAAAGGGTCCCAAGAGGCTTACTCTGGTCACGTCACGGAAGAGGAAACAGGGTTCAAGGGTTACATGGCGCCTCACGTTACATCGCGTGGCTAATCGTCAGTGAGTGAAGCAGCACCGAAGTGGAGGCAGTCTGGCTGCAGAGCCCCGGCTCCTTGCTGCCGCTCTCAATTGCCTCTCAAACAATCACAGTGCCTTCAACCCATCTGGATGGGACCTTGGAGATCATATAATCCTGTCTCTTTGCATTACTGCTTGTAAATGTAAAGCAGAGAGAAGTTAAATGCTCTGCCCAAGGTTACACACTCCATCCTTCCCCAACATAATAGCACGTTCTCCTTTGAAACTCGTTTCCGGGATTTATGCAAACTAATGGGGGAAGTCATAACATCGGTTAATTTGAATGCCCCATGAAAGACTCATTTTCATCTTGTTTTTCCATCTCACGTCTATGAACGAAATGCAGACGTGTTGCCACAAGCGTGCCTGTCTTCACTCAATAACCTGCTTTTTTTATAGAAGGAGGCAAGCTATCCTGAGGCTGAGCCTGTTTTATTTTATTTTTGAGACTATGTTTATATTGATTTCAGAGAGGAAGGGAGAGGGAGAGAGATAGAAACATCAATGATGAGAATCATGGGTCGACTGCCTCCTGCACACCCCCTACTGGGATTTGAGCCCGCAACTCAGGCACGTGCCCTTGACCGGAATCAAACCTGGGACCCTTCAGTCCACAGGCTGCTGCTCTATCCGCTGAGCCAAACCAGCTGAGACTGAGCCTGTTTTAAATGAAATAAGTGCGTGATCAAGTTACCTCTCCCTGGACTATGCTGATAACCACCAAGCTGGTGCCTCAGAGTCCAATCCTGGATGGTTTAGTCTTCATGGACGAAAATTGGCTGGTCAGTTCACGCTTCCAAAACCTTAAACTGTGCAATGGCTCCGCAGGATTCAGGCTGTGGTCAGCTCGGTCAGATTCCCTTGGCCTTGTCATCGCTGACACAGAAGGGTACAGCAAGCACAAATGGGATGCACAGCAATATATCCTATTTTTACAGCACAGCATCCAGTGAAAATGAAGACATTGCAGCAGCAGAGTTCTTATGACTGTGCTATGTCACATATTTGCTTTGAAACATCATGGAAAAGGGGAAGACCAATCAGCAAGCACCCCTTCAGCACACAAGCTTTCAGTATCTGAACTGAATCATGAATCTTTTAGCAAGAGAGGAGAGCAGGAATGGCTTTTGAATGGACAACAGTCAATTTCTGCCAAGCTCTCTACTAATACTGTGGAGTACGATATTCAAGCTTCTGGGCTCCGCATTGCTGAGACTTCTCCTCCCGCAGCTTAGCCTACATGTGCTCTGCACTCTCCCACCTCCTTACCTTAGATGAGTGGTTCTCAGTGTGCGGCCCAGGGACTCCGATATCATCTGCCTTTTCATTCTTCTCCCTACACAGATGCGCAAGTAGACTTGTCCAGGGGCAGCTTGCTATGTGTTGGTCAACAGTTTCAGTGCAGAAGCAGGTACTGGAATCTAGTTTGTGTCTATTAAAGCGAGCTTAAGGGAATTTTAAAAGAAGTACACATTGCCATGCTCACTAAATTTATTTTTAGAAAATATATTCATTTTTATAAAAGTATGTTAATGTCAACGTGTGTGTGTGTGTGTGTGTGTGTGTGTAAGTGTATAAAGCCTAAGTGACCATTTGACCATTCAACCATTCGACCAGCAGCTATAACGCGCACTTACCACCAATGCGCAGACATTCAGTGCACAGGCATGGAAACATGGAACAGACTGATAAATCTCAGGAGGGAGGAAGGAGCGGGAAGAAATTAACCAAAGATTTTATATGCATACTAGAGGCCCGGTGCAAGGATTCCTGCACTGATGGGGTCCCTCAGCCTGACCTTCGAGAATTGGGCTGAAATTGGCAGTCCAGCATTCCCTGAGGGGTCCTGGATTGCGAGAGGGCACAGGCCAGGCTGAGGGGTGCCGCTGGTGCACAAATCCATGCACTGGGCCTCTAGTGTGTGGGTGTATATATATGTATGTGTGTGTGTAGATACACACATATATATGTTTTAAATGAATTAATAAGCTCAAATTTTCAAATGCCTCTGTTTTATGTTCTACTATGGTAAATATCATCAGATATAATGCACATAAATAAAAGCTCTTTGAGGCCCTCAATATGTTGTAGGATTTAAAAAAGGAATCATGAGATCATAAGGTTTGGGAAGTGTTGCCCTAGCTTCAATTACAGTCTCCTCCGTGCAACGCCTAGCCTTCATCAGTGGTGCTTATCATAAAACAGTATCCGGATCTCCCTCAGTCCTGGCACATAGGCTGTGATCCCACTGAATCCCAGTGCATTCGTTTGCACCCATTTTCTGTTGCTTCAGAGCAAAGTATCCCAAAGTATTTCAGCTTAAAATCGCATGTATTACCTCCTAGTCGGTATGGGTCAGGAAGCTGGCTGTGTCTGCACCCCGTGCTTCTTACTGAGGGTCCTTCCGAAGTCTGCCATCCGGATGTCAGCCAGGGCTGCAGTCACCTCAGGACTCACCTCAGGACTCAGAGATCACCCCCAGGCTCACTCGGGGGGCTATTGTCAAGACACAGCCCTTGCTGGCTCTTGGCCAAAGTCTCCTTACAGAATGATGGCTTGCTCTCACCTCTTCCCTCAGAGAAAGATTTCAGGTTGAGGCAGGGCGAGAGGAAGGGGGAGAGGGAGATTTATTGAAGCCAGAGGAGTTTTATAACCTAATCTGAAAGTGACATTTCATCATCAGGCTCTGCTGCTTGTGGGTGCCAGCACCAAAGGGAAATGGGAAGTCTCTGGTTCAAAGAGGAGGAGGGAGTTCTGTGAACGGAGTTTTCCTTTCTTCTGTTCATTGCTCTTTCTTGGGTTGTCATGGTGATTTTTATTTGCTATGTCATTCCGAGTAGAGGAAGATGAACATTTTTAATCATCAGTAGGAATTGTACTGCTAATTTTTTACATTATACAAAGCTAGGTTTAAATGCAAATAAAAGTACATGTAATTTATGTACAGAATTGCTAAAATTACACAATTGAACATTGTAACTCCTATGTGCATATACATTTCATTCTCATCAGAACAGTGGCAGCTGCTGCACAAAACAAATTCAACTGTTTTTGCTTCATGTCTTGATACTCATTCATCCCACCAAGTTTCCCTCCCTGCACTTTACTGGTGGATAAGAAAGGGCTGAAAGGAAAAGGAACTATGGGTTGTTCTTTAGCACAAGTGGTTGGCTAATCCAGGGAAGTAATATGAGAAAATAAAATAGTATGATCAAGTTTCTTAGTCATTTGGGCTACTTCAGTTGCAGGAGCCTTCTTCCTGTGCTCTCAGCAATGGCAGGTGTAGGTGGGAAGATGTCTTCTCAGGCTCAGTTATAGAAGTCACCCACCTCCTCTGGACTCGTCTTGGTCTCCCTGAACTCTCATGTACCACGGAGCCACCGAGACTGTGGCTCACGGGATGTGGACCAGGTGGGAGTCGGATGGCCAAGAAAGCAGTCAGACACACACGCCAAGTGAATCTCTTTGGCTGAGTAGCGTACTCCACGGTCACTGGACTTCACTTCCAATCCAAAGATGAAATTTCAAGGCAGTGACAACAGAACATTGAACCAAACGCAGGAGCCTGTGTGGAGAAGCCATATGCCCATGGACCCAGCCCAGGGCATTGCTTTGGCTGTGTGAGAGGAGTTACTGGGTCCAAGGGAGAGGGCTGCACAAGGGCATGAATACCAGGAGGGGAGGGGCCATTGAGAGCCATGCTGGATGTTGATCACCACATCCAGTATCACTGTTCTCTTCTGATTTGTTCCTTTCTCCTTTGTGCTCTTGAGGGACTTATGTGCATATTAGAGACCCAGTGCACGAAATTCGTGCATGGGTAGGGTCCCTAGGCCTAGCCAGCAACCAGGGCCAATCAGGGCCTTCCGGCTGCCGGCTGGGGCCTCGCTTCATTCCATGCCACCCTCTGGTTGTCAGCGCACGTCATAGCAAGCAATAGAACTCCCAGTCTCCCAGGTGTACTCCTGTGGGGACACTTTGCATATTAGCCTTTTATATATATAATCTCAGGTACTGTTCCTGACATCACCTCCTCAAGGTCAGGGTCCTTCTCCAGTATTATGTCCTGTACTCCTCTGTCATATGTAATTTCCAGCACATGGCAAGCACTGAATATATGCTCATGGAATGCTGGAATAAATGAGTGAGTGAGTGAAAGAAAGAATGAATGAATGAATGAATGAAGCAATGGAAGTTTCATTTAGATTCTGGCGAGTGATTTTTGTGAAAAATAATCAAATTTGAAAATTAAAAAAAAAAAACCCACAAAATTGACTTGAATGCTTTTCTGAAATGTCTCAAGATCCGGTGATGGGCTGCCTTTCCGATTTCAGGTTATTATCTTTCCATGAACCACATGCGCTGGTTTCTCTGTAACTCCTTCAAGCAGGGGCTTTCTGACCTCTAAACAGCCTTCTCCCGGTCATTGTCACGGTGGATTACTGTACCCGAGAGGAGGATTAATGCTACAGGGACAGCGGGAGAAACTGTCCCGTTGGCATTAACATTTGGGGCTGAATCAGAATGGCAGGGGAGCCCCGTCCGTGTGGTGGTTTGCACATGTGGCCGGGCATCGGGTGAGCCCGTCTGCTTCCCAGAGCTTGTGTTCCATTTCCCGGGGAAGAGAAAAGAAAAGCGAGCAGAAGCATTTGCAGACCTACACGTGGCCTTCGGTGTTCTGCTCCGGTTCATCCCACAATCCCACAGGGCACGAGCTCTCGCTCCCAGACCCGGCTCAGGGTTTGGTAATGGCAGAGCTGCCTTTGTTTCCAGGGATCAGAATACAAAATGCGCCCAGGTGCCACTTCAGGGGAACTGTTTTGCCCGTCTTGTTTGTGCCCGGGAGATAATGCAGTGTCTTACCGTAGGCTGGACCCAGTCCCTGCCTGTTTATCCCACATAAACAGCGGCGTCCCTTCTGACATTGTGAGGACGGCGGGTGTGCTGATTTCACAAGGAAAAGCCATGCACTTGGCCATATAAATCCTTGTCTAGAGCAGCCCGGCTGCGTCGCAATATCGTGAAAGTGCGCACGAAGGAGAATATGATGATGCGCATCAAATATTAATGGGCATGGACACAGAGCCATCTATTACCGCGACAAAGTGCCTGCGCCGAGCCGCGGGGTCAGGACTCCCTCCACCTCTGTCCTCACACTCCCCGCTCCACCCCTTCTCCCGCCTGAACAAAACCACACACTCTCTGCCCTACCCAGCAGCCCCGGGGAAGCCCTCGCAGGAAAGCCACGCGTGTCCTCCTGGGGGCCTGTTTCCTTACAACAGAGCCTATTGGCTAATGTGTGACCAGGACAGGGATGGGCTCCATTGTTTGAGATTCATGATACTGTGAACTGAGCAAAAGTAGGGTACACAGGGGCTTGGGATGGGACGGGGCGGAGGGGGAGAGAAGTTCATTAGCAGATTTAGTTCTTTGCAAGTTTCTGACCAGCATCTGACCCGTAAATACACTGTGTCTTCATGCTGTTCTGTGTGAGGGTGTGTGACTAACCCAGCGTCAGTGCAGCTGGGCAGTTTAGAAGTAAGTGTGTTGGTTAAACAGTTCAGTCGAGTGTGTATTTGTGTCTTTGTACAAAGCTACAAAAGGAGTTGTGCTGCCTCCTGGCTGCCTTCAGACACCCCCCTCCTGACTAGATCTCGCCCCCTGAGTCCTGCTTCCTTGGAGACCAGCGCCTGGAGAGGAGGGAGGACGAGGGACCTGCTCCTGCATGTCTGAGTCTCCCATGTTAAAAAGGCACCTACCCATCACCAGTGTGGCGCTTCCGACAGGGCGTCCTGTTACTGTGGCACATCTTTAGATCCCTTCCCATACATGACTTGAGCACTGAATGTTGTACCCCACCGTGACAGACTATTTCATGACACAGAAAAGCGGATCTGCTCTTTCTAACTGAGTCTAAAGTGAGGGTTTTACCAGCTTCCTGGATTTGAACTGGGCTGTTTGCCACATCTTCCCCATCCAGCCTGGGTGTTTTTGCAACAAGAAAAACCCCTATCAGAGCAAAAGACATTCCTGTGGGCTGAATTTCTTCCCCAGTAAGACAGTACCCTGCACCGATTACCCAGTCACCTCACACTTGATTCTAGGCCCATTCGTCCTCATCCCCTGCTCAGCAATTCAACACTCACTGGAAATGCTTGACTTTGAAATTGAACCCCATGGACAGTCCTAGGAAGTGGCTTCATTCACCATTCTCTTGGTCACCAACGCAGTGCCCTGTAGAGCTTGTGATCTGTGTTTCTCCCTGATTGCCCTAAGTTCTGATCACCTCCTTCATCTGAATGTCACTCCATCTCCCTTCCATTAGGAAAGAGTGGTCCTCATCCCAAGTGGGTCTGTGCAGTGGCCACACTTGGGTCCCAGAGCGCTTCCCTCTGCAGTTTCTTTCACGGAATTTCACGGGAAAGACTCTGCTGGGTGTTAATCTTCCTTTAAGGCACTTTGTGATCATTGTGAATCAATGAGGCTGAACCTCCCTCAGTAAGTATAGTCTGTCCCGAATTCAGGTAATCTAGGGATAATAGGAACATCACTAAAAAGGTGATTATAGATGTGGTGGGGAGGAAGATCTCCCAGTTTAATATTCTGTCTGGCTAGCAAACCTAATGAAACTTTTCCCTGCTAATAAAACAACTAGAAATATAGATAAAGGATGGTGAAAGATAGATAGATGATAAATAGTAGATATAAAAATATTACCCACTGCAGATATTTTACTAACTACAAGGCCAATAAAACTACTTAAAAATGTAATCAACAATTCTTTGTAAGCACCAATTCTTTGCCAGCAGAAACAAAGATTGCAGCTGCCCACCCTACCTTCAGCCTGTTCGGAAAAAAACGTACAAACCAACCAATCAGGAAACTGGGCAGCCTTTCTTATATTGTTCAGTGCTGCTTTTGGAGAAAGCCAGTGTGCTTTCTTCCCCTTGTCCTTGCCCATTACTAGCTGTCCTTCTCAAAGTGCACACAGCACTACAGTTCCTAGAATATAATTAAGCAAGAAGTGGGAAGTGCCTGGTGTGGGTGTAGTTAGGTACAAAAAAAATGCTACAGGCAGAGGAGGTGGGGGATAGAGAGAGAATTGTGATGCGGGCATATCTATTATTGTCAGTGTTTGTGTACTCGTCTTTTCAAAAATCTTTTAGAGGAAAGATGGGAGGACTGGTCATGGTCGATGGAAGCCTAGGGACTAGACATTGGACTGGAGAATGTGTGTAGCTGCCATCCCATCACTGAGCTGTAGATTTGAAAAAGGAATATGTGGGCAAAAATAAGTCATGGAATAAACAAATCACAGTTCACACACCTTGCACATTGGCAGGCGAGGGGTAGGTAAGTGAGGACTTACTCAAAGGCGGATACGCAAGCCAACAGGTGGACCAAAACAACTCCTCAACATGTTTATTTCTGGTGCTTCCTGATACAGGGAATCCAGCCTAATACTTAAATAGGATTATCATAATGAGACAAGGAATATAATGTATCTACATCATTTCCTTCCTGGCAAGTAGTACACACCCAATAAGGTGCATTACTCTTGATAAACAACCAAAGAAATAATCAAAAACAACGTTCTTGAGTGTAAACAATCTAGAAAACTAAGTGCAGATTAAAGAAAAATTCCCCAGGAAGAACTAATGAAGTAGTGACTAGATGTCCACTCTAAGACATCCTGGGAAATATTTAATCATAAGGCAGAGAGAAGAAGCTGACAAACAACTGGGTGGAAAAAAACAAGTTACCTAATCTCAACACCAGTTCAGTCCAAGAGCGAGCACCGCTGTGAATGGGGCAGGACCAGGGATTTTGTTCGGGGATGAGACCTCGATTTGTGGGAGCTGCTGAAGGAGGAGGCGAGGGACTGCTGCTTCTGCATCTGACATCTGGGATCAGAGGTCAAGAAGGAGAGCCGGACATGACACCAGGAAGACAGCCAGGCCAGCCGGGCACTCTCAGGGACCAAGTGGAGCATGCATCTGATTCTCACCGCCTTTGACCTCAGGGGGTAGGTGACCTGCAGAAGGTGACCTTTTCCCTGTGCAGCTGCACACCCTCTGGCCCAGGGCGAGAGACGCTGGTGTAGGAAATCCTGTGGTACCTTGAGATGCTGCAGACCAACCTGCTGCCTCAGGAGAAGGAAATGAGGTAACAGCCACCCTACAGCCATCAGGGCCTGCAGCTGTGCCTGTCGCCCTTGCATGGACCGTGGCTGCAGCTTTACTTCCAGCCAGGCGGGACAGGGTCTGATGGGAAACATAGTTCCATCTTCATACCTACAAGGGGACAAATGAGAATGGCCTCAGACTTCTCCTCTGAAAACCTTAATTCCAGAAGACAGTGGGGCAATAGCAACTGAATTAGGAGAGAGCTAGGGTGTGGGCTAAGGGTTTGGTACATTTATTAGGTACTTTTCTATGCTTGAAGACATCTGTCCTCAGCTCACTTCAGATGTTTTAAATACCCGTGGGCTCCCCACACCCCCCTCTGCCGGTGCCCTTTCCCTGTGGCGATCCTTCTCCATCTTTAATGTCACCATCCATTCAGACGCTCCCCGAGCAGCTTCCAGGTCCCACACTCCCGCCAGCATCCGTTCCTCTTGGTTATGGATGGAGTCTTTGCCTAAGAAGCTTTAGTACCTTTCTACCTCATCTCTCCAGTCCAGGTCCAGCCATTGTCACCCGTCAAACTGGCCTCTAACACGTGACAATTCTTTTCGTCAAGCACTCAGCTTTACCACAAAATCAATAGGTTATCTGACCTGGTTTATTAACGGTATCCCAGGCCCTCCCTCCGGGTAACTGCCTCTGTGATCCCAATTCCATGCTTTTCTCATGAGATTCCTAAACTTCGTTTCCCAGGTTCAGCCAGGAAATCCACCCCACACAGTGTAGGTGCTCTCAAATACATGTTTGCTTTGCTTTTATTCTTCCTAAATAAATTTATTTAATGTATAAGTTTAATACTGAATTTGAAGGGAGGAGGGGAGAAATTAGCAGTTTTATTCCCTGTAAATTAAAATCAATGTCATACCTAGGTGAGATAAAGCTACTACTAATTAAATCTTCTCTTTCTAAAAAAATTTTAAATAAAGGAAAATGGAGTATAAGTCCATGTTGTTAGTAATAGAACCTTTTATTGGTATGATATAAGGGTCAGCTCTCTCTCTGGGTGTCACCCTCAAGCTGTTCAGAAGCTCTCCTCACCAAGAGTCAGACAGTTCAGAATGTCTGCTGCAATGAATAAACAGCAAACTCAGTTTCATTTTCTACATAATAAGTTAAATTCTCAGAAAACATATTCCTTAAGTATTTGTGTCCTCCAGGCACACTCTCTGAGCTTCGGGGCCCCAGGCCTCATGCTGTTGCTCCCACTGGTCTGGGAACTGGCCAGGAGGGCACCCCACGCTCCATCGCTAACTCCTAGGAGGCCCTCGGGTAACCTTGAGGAGCAGACTCTGAGCAGCGCTGCCGTGAAGGAGGGTTTGTGGGGTGTTTGTTGACTCGTCAACAGGGAACAAGAGCTGCTGAGTCTGCTTTGAAAATTATAGTCCTGTGGGCCCCCCAAATGTCTTATCCATTTTGTCCCTCAGCTTCTCTTGGATACTCTCGTTTCTCTTTCTCTTCAGATTGTATTCGCTTTCCTTTCTTAATCTCCACACTTCTTTAAAGTGGTGGAGAACTCTGGACCCTTCTGTAATCAGAATCCCTTTTTCTTCCTTCAGTGTCCTGTTTTCCCTGTGATCCATCCTAGGAGAGGGACTGGTAACATAAAAGGGAGTTGACTAAGCAACTGTTCCAATTCCAGAGTAGGATGAGTATGGTCATTTCAAAAGAAATACAGCATCTAGATTTGAAAAGACACGGTCTTTCTTTAAAATAAGAATGAAGTGCAGCCAGCGTGGCTCAGTTGTTGAGCCTCAACCTATGAATCAGGAGGTCACGGTTCGATTCCGGGTCAAGGGCACATGCCCCGGTTTCCGTCTTGATCCCCAATGGGGAGCCTACAGGAGGCAGCCAATCCCTGATTCTCTCTCATCACTGATGTTTCCACCTCTCTCTTCCTCTTCCTTCCTATCTGAAATCAATAAAAATGTATTTTTTTAAAAAGATGCGAATGAGGAACATGTATTTTTAAGCTTTTTTAAAAAATATATTTTATTGATTTTTTACAGAGAGGAAGGCAGAGGGATAGAAAGTTAGAAACATCGATGAGAGAGAAACACCGATCAGCTGCCTCCTGCACACCCCCCACTGGGGATATGCCTGCAACCTTGACCGGAATTGAACCTGGGACCCTTTAGTCCATAGGTCTACGCTCTATCCACTGAGCCAAACTGGTCAGGGCAGTTTTTAAGCTTTTTAAATGATTTTTCTGCTATTCAAAATAGAGAATAAGAAAACAAATGCTTAAAAATACTATTTAATAGATAAAGTAAAACTGGGTTTTACACATTTTATAGGTCACATTAAAATGAAACAAAAGTTAAAAAGTAAAACAGAACACTTACTTTGTCCTTGAAGTGTTAGCATACAATTCCACGTTCTGTTGAAAGCACAGGTATGGTTGCAAGTCAAATGAAGGTTATGTTATAATTGATATTCTGAATTGTTAAGGAGAAGCAAAGGTGAGATGGAATGCTTTTCATTATTTTTTTGTTGTTGAAATCTTATTAAAAAACTTAATGGAATACAAACTGGAGACCAACTTCAAGGTCTCAAGTTAGATTAGATGTGCAGCCATTAATAGTATGTATCACTTAACATAAAGCTTTTCGAAAATAACTTTCCCGGCACAGACAAGGGCTAATGTGTTTTCTAACTTCTTTGCATTTTTCTTGCTATTTCAGAAAAAGTGTTGAGCCCAAAAAATAGAAAGTATAATTATCACACTTAATCCTACATCTCAAATAAAGGAGAAAATCTCAGGAACAGCTTTCACTTAAAATAAAATAGAAATAGTAAATACATTTAGAATTTTAATTCACTTGTTCTCAGATGCTTTAAGTGCCCAAACATCTAAAAAATTGTAATATTTTTTGCGGATTTCCCTGAAGTTATGATATCTTAATTGATTGAACGAATAGAAAGAAATTCACTTGCCGAAACATGACTGCTTTTATATGTATGCCAGTCCCCACACATCATAAGTAATTGTTCATCACGTGTATCTGAGAATTAACATGTACAAGCTTTGTCTCCTTTCGTATGTGCTCTTGATTCATTTTGTCATTTTTTAAATGTTAAATGTTTTTATTGATTTTAGAGAGGAAGGGAGAGGGAGAGACAGAAACATCAGTGATGAGAGAGAAACATGGATTGGCCGCCTCCTGCACGCCTCTTACTGGGCATCGAGCCAAACCCCAGCATGTGCCCTGACTGGGAATGGAACCAGTGACCTCTTGGTTCATGGGTAGACACCTAACCATGGAGCCACACCTGCCAGGCCATTTCATCATCTTACAGCAGCCCATGCCAGCAGACAAATTGAAAAATCAATGAAACTGTACAGGGTTGGGCTTACAGATCAGGACATTTCCTTACCTATTGTTCTCAGGGAATTAGAAAAAAGGCTGGTTTTATTTTTATGGCAGAACATCTTGGGTGAGCTCTCAACGGAACTGTCTTCTAGACGCATAATATGAAACCTACTATTTTAGTGCATCTGCTTAGACCCATCTGCAAAAGAGAATACTTTCTCCATGTGAGCAAACAAAAATAGTATAATTACACGGAGTTGCTCCACATTGTGAAGCCTGAAGGCCTGTAAAATCGCTCTCATTGTGCAAAGCAGCTCTGCGTGCACTGCTCTGGCCACTGAGAGCAGGGGTGGGGGACCTCTTCTCTGCCAAGGGCCACTGGGATATTTATAGCATCATTCATGGGCCATGCAAAGTATCCACTTGAAAAGCAGCCTGCTCTATGTGGTCAAGCATTTCAATAATTCACCCCTATTGCCTTGGCCAGAACAAATGGTCTCCTAGGCCCGGGACAGCCTGTGGGCCGGGTGCTCCCCACCCCTGATCTTGAGTATAGTTCATGTATTTTTCTAATTTTTTGACTGATCTTGTCTGTCTATTGAATCACCATTTAGCAATATCTGAATGTCTTTTATTCTTAGTACAAAAAAAAAAAAAAGTGCAAACAATCTATTTGTACCATTGAGAAAAGCTGATGGAAAATACAAGGATCCTGAAGAGAGAAAAGAAAAACATAAACAATATTCATAAATGCAGTATTTGTGCACGTTATAATCATCATTTCAGAGGAAGGAAGCAATTCTGAAAACAAACTTTCAAAGCTATTTTTACACTGACATTTTTTTTTTTTTTTTTTTTTTTACTAATGCACCCATTATGGCAGAGTTATCTTTTCCTTCCTTAAGCTCAGAATTGTCAAAGTGAATTTCCTGTTCAGCATGCTTTTATTTTTTATTTAAATTGTTTAGCCAAAGTTAGGTCAGCACACCAATTTATTTATACATCTGAGCACATTGTGACCTGAAAAGGCAAAATCTGTATAAAGTATCTAGGTAAAAGTACTCCTAATATTTGTCGAGAGTCATTCTTATGAAGATGTGCTCAGTAATTTATTAATATACTTTATACTTAAGAGTTCTAGTAATAAGTAAATATTAACATAACAAATTTACCAATTTTTGCCTTCCATAAGAATTATTTCCAAGAATGTTTTGCCTTTAAATAAATACCAAGCATTACAGTAGATGTTGCGTGAATGTGTAATAGAAACTAACAATATTCTGCAAAAATATTGCTGTGATTATAGTTAGAAGGAATTGGTTTGATCACATGTGTACAGTGAATTAGAAATAAGACCTTATAATATTCTGACTACATCATAAATGTAGCAAAGTTAGTTTTGCTACCTTGAAAAACAGTGCAAATAAACCAAAAACACAACTTGTCTAAATTCATGGAAAAACTGTAATTTTGTGTTACGATTTTTTTCAAATGTATGACTTCAAAGTGTTTAAATAATTATACTTCTGCTACATGGAAATATATTGAATCAGAGTTTTACAAAGAAATCATCAGGGGACTTGACTGGTGAAAGCAAAAGAGAGAGGAAGGAATAAAAGACTCAACACCACTCCCAGCCGATTCCCCGCTGGTGCTGCCACACTGCAGGCTGCCAGATCAACAGGACAGAGTCAATCAAGTCCTCTCTTAAATAGCAACGGAATAAAATAAAATGAGAGGGAGAAGGACAAGTACACTCGAAGACGAGCAGGAATAAACGAAAAACGCTTATAGAACTGAGAAGGGGGGAGAATCGGGAAGTGGATATGGATGCTATCTTAACGTGTAAGGGTAAAAAGAAACTATAATCGGGATAAGCTAAAAGTGAAGGAAAAAATGTTGAACTCTTTGGAAGCGTTTGCTGAATGAAGCGTCTGACATGGCTGTAGAGAATGTCTTCTCTGGCTATCTCCAGTGACTTTACCTGTTAGGAAGAATATCTCTGTATTGACAGAGACCAGAAACCCGAGGCTCAAAGGAACCAAAACTGCCTCCGACAGAGCTTGTATTTTCATAGACTTTGATAGAGGTTGTCATCCTCATTGACTCAAATGGCAGAAATTCCCGGGTCCCCTCAGCCCGTCGCCCTCACACTGTCAATAAGTCAGAAGCTTGTGATCTCAGGTAAACGTGTCGTCATCAGTAGCAGGGAGAGGCGTGACAATCAGATCTGATGGAACATTCCAAGTAAGAAAGAGCAGGAACAGATCCAGAGACAGAGAAGCAGCGATCCGTCTGTTGATCCCTGGTGGGAGGGTGAGCAAGGGTGGGGGAGGGGGGGAGAGATCAACCAAAGGACTTGTATGCATACATATAAGCCAAGCCAATGGACTCAGACAACAGGGGGATGAGACCATGAGTGCTGGAGGTGGGGGTGGGGGGTTCGAGGTTATTGGGAGATGAGGACACATTTGTAATACCTTGACCAATAAAGAAAAAAGAAAAAGAAAGAAAGAGCAAGCATCGACCTAGCCTGTCAGCTTTCTGGCTTGCCCACGTATTGACGTTGCTGCCAATTACTGAGGTGGGAAAAATGAAGTAGAAGTAAATTTCTGGGAAAAGAACAAGAGTTTAATTTTTTTAGATATATTTTTATTTTTAGTTACTTCAGAGAGGAAGGGAGAGGAAGAGAGAGATAGAAACATCAGTGATGAGAGGGAATCATTGATTGGCTGCCTCCTGCACACTACCTACTGGGATTTTAACCGGCAACCCAGGCATGTGCCCTTGACCGGAATTGAATCTGGGGCCCTTCATTTCACAGGCTGACGCTCTATCCACAGAGCCACACTGGCCAGGGCAAGCATTCAGTTTCTAATGCTACTTTACACTAGTAGTGCTTAGGAGGCACCCAGTGGGTATGTCAAGAAGGCAGTTGCAATCCAGTAGTTGGATTACAGTGGATTCTGTGCTGAAAACATACATTTTAATTTATAAGACTGAATAGAAGAAATTGCCTAGAGAAAGACTGTAAAGGGAGAAGAAGTGAGAAATTAGGGTTGAGCTTAAAGAACACCAACCTACATGCCCTAGCCAGTTTGGCTCAGTGGATAGAGTGTCAGCCTGGGGACCGAAGGGTCCCAGGTTCAATTCCCCTCAAGGGCATGTACCTTGGTTGCAGGCACATCCCCAGTAGGGGACGTGCAGGAGGCAGCTGATTGATGCTGCTCTCTTATCAATGTTTCTAACTCTCTATCCCTCTCCCTTCCTCTCTGTAAAAATCAATAACATATATATTTAAAAAAACACCACCACCAACCTGCAGAGTGTGGAAGGGACAGAGATAATAAACAGGGTGGTGAGGGACAGCCACGGAAGTGCAAGAAAACACAGGTAAGATGCTCACACAACAAGCAGGATGGAGACAAGAATGTCATCTAGAGCAGCGAGCGCCAGCCTTTCGAACCGTTGATGGGCAACCGCTAATCTAGAGTGAAGGCTGCTCACAGGTGCAGCCAGATCCTTCAGGCCTCATCATCTCTCCTCTGTGTTGATGCGTGGCCTTTGAACTGATCTCCCTCTTCCAGCCCCAGGCACTCCGATCCATCCCCATGACTCCTCTGCCTCCTTCTTCACAGCTCCTGAGCCTCACAGTAAAGCTCAGTGCCCTCAGCAGGCCACAGGTCTCACCTTCCCGATCTGGCCACCCTCCCTCCTCAGGCTTGGACACTTGGACAAAGGCGTCACGCCTCTGTGCATGGGCACAACCTCTTCGCTCCAATGTGAAGATCTGTCTCCCACTGCTGTGCCCAACCAAGTCCTACTCAACCAAGTCCTATTCCACTGGTATTTCTCTGCTAAGAAGCCTCGACACTCCCCCAGTCCCCGGCCCCATGACTCTCCCGGCCTTGCTGTGCCTCTAAAACAGCACTGTGATTGATCGGTTGGTCCCTTCTTTCCCTGGAGGTAGTATCATCTTCACCTCTGTCCTCAGACACAGTGCTGCCACCTGCGAGACATCCAGCACAGTTCAGCACAGGTCTTTTGAATAAACTACTGTATCAGTGAGGACACCAAAATTCTGCCATTGGTAGTTTTTCTTCTTCAGCCTTCTGCCAGGCTGTTTTATTGTTGCCCAGTCGGAGGATGCAGAGTTAAAGGAAATGTAACTTGGTTTCTTCTTCCTCCCTCTCGTTGAGGGAAGCACCGTTAGACTCTGAATTTTATTAAGGGGTAAAAAATGTCTGCTGAGCAGCTAGCACAAGACACGGGTGAGAGGCTGTGGGACGGGCTCACCAGCTAAGAGCAGGGCCCAAAGCCAGGGGGAGGTCTGAACAGTCCACAGTGACTGCTGCCGTTGACGAGGCATGAAGCTGAAATGACATCAGTTCTGTGGCTGAGTGCCTGATGCAGAGAGTTGCTGCAGAGTCTGGAAGAGTGTTGGCTTACCATGGTCAGATGCGTCTAGAACCCTGGTAGCATTCAGTTCTGACCAGCCTGGCAAAAGAGGCCTTGCTGTTAGCCTCTGGAATTCCATGCAGCCATTTTAACGTCCCCTCTGTCAACAAAAGTATTCCAATGAGAAGTCACAACCATAGTTTTTGAGTTTCATTTTTAGAAGTTATCTGTGTAGATGAAACTTTATGTAGCAACATATAGTCCAGCCCCTAATAGTAACTCACTTCCACCTTGACACGCTGTCTGCCCCGTGCAGCCTCAGGGTCAGGAAGGGGAGCCTTCCTGCCTGCGAACTCTTCTTGTCAAGCAGAAGGAGGCACTGCCCTCTCCGAATTCCCTTGCCTTGTTAGCCATTTTTATGCAGACCATACCCTCTGCCTCGCAGTCTCCAACATCCACAGTCAAAACAAAAATGCCTGTGAAAAATGCAAAATCTTTCTCTCCAAAATAAGTATTTAATATTCAGCATGCCTTCTGATTCCAATTCCTGGTTGAGTAATACGTTCATATAATGTAAGCATTAAATGGATATACGTTTCCTCTCCCCTCCCCCCCCATTTTAAAGTTTCTGAACCTATAGAAGGCACTTTCCACCAGTGCAGGCCCAAGTTGATTCCGTATCCAGCAGCTGCTCCTGCATCTTTGAAATGAAATAGATCTGTTGATACAAGTATAATTGGAAGTCAGATCAGAATGATTAAATGATCAAATTACTTAAATTAGACACATACTAAATTGACTGAAGATGAAGAAACAGCTTGATTGGCAAAGGCTTACAGCAGACAGTAACCTTCAATCACTCTGCAGTAAACACTGACTCATGCTTTGAAGGATCAGTGATCTTAAGGCTCGCAGTACAAAAGCTGGCACAAATTTAATAATCATTAAAAGAAATGAGGCTGATTGAGTTCTTGCTCTGAGTTAGGAGATTCTGACTGATGGGGAGTCTAAACCATTTTGAGTATCGCAATGGAAAGAAGTGAAATTATATAATATGGTTTATTTATGTAGTTATTCATAAACTAGAGACCCAGTGCATGGACTCATGCACCAGTGGAGGGGCTCAGCTTGGCCTGTAGGGATCTGGCTGAAACTGGCTTTCTGATATCCCCCAAGGGGTCCTGGATTGCAAGAGGGTGCAGGCCAGCCCTGACCAGTTTGGCTCAGCGGATAGAGTGTCAGCCTGTGGACTGAAAGGTCCCAGGTTCGATTCCGATCAAGGACACGTACCTTGGTTGCAGGAACATTCCCAGTGGGAGGTACGCAGGAGGCAGCTTATCGATGTTTCTCTCTCATCGATGCTTCTAACTCTCTATCCCTTTCCCTTCCTCTCTATAACATATCAATAAAATATACTTTTTTAAAAAAGAGGGTGCAGGCCAGGCCAGGGACCCCATTGGTACACCTTCAGGGCCTGGGAGGGACCATGGGAGGGGCTCCAGGGTGTGTCTGGTCCATCTTGCCCAGTCCCAATCGGCCAGACCCCAGCGTTAAGCTAACCTACCAGTCAGAGCGTCTTCCCCCCAGTGGTCAGTGTGCGTCATAGCAATTGGTCAGTCGAATGAATGGTCAGACACATAGCATATTAGGCTTCTATTATATGGGATTAAACTTATTGGGGTGCCATTGATTAATAAGTTTCTGTGGGCTTCAGTGATATGACACGTCATCTGTATATTGCATTATGTGCCCACCACCCCAAGTCAGGTCTTTTTCTGTAGCCATATGTTTGACCCCCTTTACCTTTTGTTCCCTGCCCACACCTCTTTCCACTAGTAACCACCACACTGTTGTCTAGGTCTGAGTTTTTTGTTGTTTTTTTCTTGTTTGTCCATTTGTTGGTTTCAGTTTTGTATTTCACATCTGAGGGAAGTCATATGCTTCTTAGCTTTCTCTGTCGGACTTTTTTGCTTACCATAATACTGGCTGTTGAGAACAGTATACTGCGGTTCTTACTGGGAAGAGCTATACAGTGTTAATGAAAAGGCTACCTGTATGCACCACATGTAACCTAGGGACATTTATGATTCATCCTGATTATTGAAGACTGTCCTTATAACATGAAATTCATCGTCTGGTTTGAAACAACCTAGGCTACCTGGCAGGGCTGTTTGCCCATTTGGGATGATTCAGTACCAAAATGCCTAATAAGTTACACGTGGCGAGCACTCCACTTAGTCATTAGTTACGGCATATCCACTGGGAGCTAAGCGTTTAACAAAAAATGAGTACACTTTTATTGTACGTGGCAATGAATCCTTTCCTTGGTAATCAAAGCAAAATAACATGAATTTCTCTAGTTAGCCATGCAGTTCAAAAGAAAACTTTGTCTTATCTAGGTCACTGACCTCTACGCATACTTTAGGTCAGGAATCCATTCACTTACTGACTCACATGGCCAATGAGTATTGAGCACCTAGTATGTGCCAGCTGCTGTAGGCGTGAAGAGTACAACAGCAAGCAAAACAGCAAGGTCACTTTCTGCACGCAGCGCATACTGAATGGAGAGGACCGACCATTTAAAACTCAAGCATGGGGATATCATGGCAGGATTCCAGATGGAAGTGTGTGGATTTTGGTAGTGTAGTCAGGGAAGGCTTCTCCGAAAAGGCCATCTGTGAGCTGTGCAGCTCTGTGGTGTAAGAACATTACAGGCAGAGGGAACAGCAGGGGGAGTCCTGGGGTGGAGGTCTATATGGTATGTCCAGGGAGCAGTGAAAACAATGTCAGTAATGTTTAAACGTAGAAAAGGGTGGAGAAGATGGATTAACCAATGGAATCGGAGAGGTCACTACAGGCCAGATCGTGTGGGGCCTCATCAACGCTGGTAACAGCCGTAGACTTTATCCTAAGGTCCATGGAAGCCTGTGCTGGGTTTGAGCCAGGGCATGATTTGGTCTTGTTTGCATGTTAAAAGCATCACCATGGCTGTGCAGTCAGCTGGCTCTCGGAGGCAAAAGAGAAGCAAGAGAAGCCATTCAGAGGCGCCTTCGCTGATTGATATGTATAAACACACATACACAGAGACACACACACTCATTGTAGCTATATTTTTTATTCCTACCATCTTAGTGTCCTAATTCTGGATTAGTCTCCAAATACTCTTCTTATAAATTGTATATGCTTTTACTCATTTTTCTATATCTTGTCATTCCAGTTTTTTCTCAGTTCAATATTTTCTTTTTAAAAAATATATTTTACTGATTTTTTTTTTTTTTTTTTTTTACAGAGAGGAAGGGAGAGGGATAGAGAGTTAGAAACATCGATGAGAGAGAAACATCGATCAGCTGCCTCCTGCACACCCCCTACTGGGGATGTGCCCACAACCAAAGTTACATGCCCTTGACCGGAATCGAACCTGGGACCCTTCAGTCCACAGGCCGACGTTCTATCCACTGAGCCAAACTGGCCAGGGCAGTACAATATTTTCAAGCTCTTATGATCCAAAATACTCTCCCATCTGAGTATGAATAGAAAAGCTAAAGTCTTCCCAAATCTTTCTAGATCCCAGTATATTTGTAATTATGTCATGTTATTTTTTTATTAGATCTTTACGTCTAAAGAGTAATTTTTTTTGAGCGTTAAGCTTTTATTTTTTTAATCTTTATTGTTCATATTATTACAGTTGTTTCTCTTTTTTCCCCCCATAGCTCCCCTCCTCCCAGTTCCCACCCCATCCACTGCCCTTATCCCTCACCCCCCACTGTCCTCATCCATAGGTGTGCAATTTTTATAATTTTTTTTCATATTAGAAAAGTCACCAATTAGAGAACAGACCAGGCATGTATTGAGGAGCAGCATTTCATAAGGGAAAATATTAGTTTACACTACAGCTGATGTTGAAGAGGCCCCCTGCCTGGTACAACATCTGGATGAGTGATGACAGCATCTTGCCCGGTGTCCTGGCATTGCTCCCATTGGTGCCTTGATATGTGTCTGAGAATGATCTCAGCAAGCCTGCAACCCACCTGCCTGACAACTGTCAAATCGTGAAAGATCAGTTATGAATGAGAAAGGTATAGGATACCCCTATTCAGCGGCACAAAAGGAAGTTTTCACCTAAGGATTTCATATTGTAATCAACTATAGGCTGACTTATTTAAGCAGAATTTGTTTATTTTTATGCTAGCGGCCCAGTGCACAAATTTTATGCACTGGAGGGGGTTGTCCCTCAGCCCAACCTGCACCCTCTCTAATCTGGAACCCCTCGGGGGAAGTCCGATTGTCGGTTTAGGCCCAATCCCTGTGGCCCTAAACCAGCAGTCGGACATCCCTCTCACAATCTGAGTCTGCTGGCTCTCAACTGTTTGCTTGCCTGCCTGCCTGATTGCCCCTAACTGCTTCTGCCTGCCGGCCTGATCCCCCCACTAGCCACTCCCCTGCCAGCCTGATAAACACCTCACTGGTTGCCTGCCGGCTCGATAGCCCCCACTGCCCTCCCTTGCTGGCCCGGTCGCCCCCAACTGCCCTCCCCTGCAGGCCATCTTGTGGCCATATGGCAACGGTCATCTTTGACCACATGTGGGTGGCCATCTTGTGTGAGGGTGTGATGGTCAATTTGCATATTCTCCCTTTATGATATAAGATGCCCACCTTTATAGTGTGGCACTTAAAGGTACTTTTTTGAAAAAACTAAAAGATGATGTTAAGAAATATTGTTTTCAATTCAAAGAAATTATGATTTAGCTTGCTTAAGATAGAAGACTGGCAATTAGTGAAGTGGATAAATAGCACTGGTAAGGATAAATCAAATTCTGAGATGCACCATTTAACCAGTTAACTGCCATGCATCCAGAATGAAACCATCCCCACATGCCATGATATTTTGAATTTAATTTAAACAATCAATTTGCAATGAATATTACAAAAGTAAATATATTGCTCACAGTTTGGATGTTCTTGAATATTTTCAGTTGAAAATTCTCACGAAAAATGATTCTAAAGTTGGTCTGTAAATGCTTATAGCAGGCAAATGGTTAATATATATATATAGTCACATCAAGAGTAAAACCATGAAAATATTGCCAAATTTGCCTATAATTTCTGATAACTCTAGTGTTTGTTATAGCCAGGAGCTTCTTGATTATTTTCCTCTTAAAATTCAAAACAATTTTAAAAAACCTATTGCATCCCCGTAACAGTCTCCTACTATGACTAAAAGAAGAAGTCTTGACATGTGTTTGGCTGTGCATCTTAGGAAACCTTCTGAGATGAAGCCGAGAGCAGGACCATTTTGCACAGCCTCACTTAAGAAAAGAAATGCAGTCATTTTAATTAAAATAAAAAGAATAGCGCCATTAACAAGTAACTCTAGCATGAAAAATTAAATGAGGGCAGAAAATACTCCGAAATGACTTTATGCATGTTGCTGTGGGCATTTATCTAAAATCTATAAATCGAGTTTGTTTCTACTGTGTTCGAAAGTACAAGTAGATTTCTCTCTCATTTATATTGTCTCTGCATATAAACACATCTATATCATCTTTATAGATAATACATATTAGAAATGTCTTTTCACATTATCAGGAATGTTGACCCTTTCCATGTTCTAGATAGTAAGTGTGTGTGCTAGATGGAAAGCACCATGAGCAGCAGGGAATTTTTCCTCATTTGTAGTTAAATTGTATGTTGACTTAAATAGATAGAAAGAGAGGGGGGGAGGGAGGGAGAGAGAGAAAGGGAGAGAGAGAAGAAAAGAAAAGAAAAAGAGAAAAGAAAAGGAAGAAGTGAAGGACACAGAACAAGGGCTAGGGAATTTGTCAGAATGAAAAAAAAAACTTATTTTTAGCATTCAGTACAGTGATATTCTCAGGTTTTGCAAGAATTTGTAATATTTCTGGAAAACCAGATAAATAGCAAGTGGCTTTTATATTTTGAAAGTTACATAGAATAAAAAAAAATAGTAAAATGTCTAGGACAGAACCAAATATCTCAATTTTAGAATAGAATACACTGGAGATGTTATCTGTTACCCTTTTCTTTCTTACAAAAAAAAATTGTTTTTGAAAGAAACAGTAGGTTTCTCGTACTTCCAAACATGGAAAAAACACCTAGTTTATAGATTTTAGATAAATATGCATGCCAAATAGTTCTTTTGTCTGCATTGAGTCAGAGCTTCTTTGCAGTTGATCAGTTAGGTGAAGGTGGGAAGGTAATGTATTATGTCCAACTGGGAATGGACTAAACCAATTTAATGCAAGATGAAGACGAAGCTCCGTGAGCCAGGGAAACAACAGAACCTGCCCACCTGTCATCGCCCAAAGTTGTTTCCAGTTGGTCTTCACTTATCTTTTGAGGTGGGTGTTGGTGTGAGCGAGGAGTTATTCTCTACATTTTAGAGATGCGTCAAATAACTTGAAGACTTGGGATCTGTCACTCAGTGAGCTTTTATTAGGGACAGATAACGGGCTGAGGCCCTAAGTACAAGATCAACAGGTCCATGTCCTTCCCGCTAAACTCTGGACTCAGGTGACACAGGACGGAACAGAACGCACATGAGTACGGCTACAGACGATGCCAGCTACCCAGGAGCAGTAGAGGGAGTGTCGTCAGCCCCAGGAATGAGAAAGGAGCATGACGGGAGCCCCGATGGGTGGGACTCAATGAGGACGTCACTGCCCGGGAGGACGGGGAGGGAATGTTGAAAACTCAGGCACAATCCCATTCATTCACCCATTCTTTGACCACCATATACAGAGTGTCTCTTGTGTGCAAGCACGGTGCCTGGGGGTCAGGGAGGGGAGGGCAAGTTGTCAAACTCATTTAGGGTAGAGACAGAGAAGCACAGAGACTGAGGGGATGGTAGGAAGGCCGGGATGAGAGGGATAAATGGAAGGGATTCGCAGTAGGAGTACAGGAAAGCGGTGTTGGAATCTTGGCACTGACCCCCCAGACACCTTCCTGGCCCAGCCTGTCCTTCCAGCGGCTAGAGAGGCCGAGTGCCGCCCCAGGTCCCAGAGCCCTGACTCCACTGGCCGGGCCTGACTTCCAGAGGCCTCCATGGCTCTGTGTCCCAACAGGACACACGTGATGGCAAGGCGAGAGTTTTGAGTTATCACGTATTTTCTAAAGGAGCACACAGGAGAGAAGTCTGCGAATCCTTGCCAGTTCTGCAGGCGGAAGCCGCTATCCCTCCTCATTTCCCACGAAGCACAGTGTCCGCGCCAGCGGAGCCCGCCTCTGACCACACTGTGGTACGGATGCTCGTGCTTCTCGCAGTGTGGTCTCTCCTGCCGCTGGGCTCCGCGGCCATCTGGTGCTCTGATGTGTAAGGCAGATACCTGGCACCTAGTAGGTATCTGGTGCTCCTGGGTTTGGACTAAAATGATGAATGAAAATGCACATGCTTAGGAGTGAAAGGGGGGTGACTGTCAGGAAGAGCCGCGGCCCTCCGCACACCTTCAGCAGAAGGCCTGATGGGGAGCTCATGGCTCCCCTTTAAAGCTGGAGACTTTTTAGAATGCTCTGAATAATTCTTATTTCAGGGAAACTGTCCAAACATGTCTACCTCAAGGCCTTCCTCCCAAGGGCTTGGAGTGGCTCACACTGTTTGTGGCCGACAGCACTGCCACAAGCCCGGTTTGGGAGCAGCCGGCACCGGAATGCTACCTCGTGCCCGCGACTTTAGCATTCCCGTGGCTGACACCTAACAGGAGGGAGGAGACCAGAGGTTCCTTCACGTGAAGACTCCGCTCGGAAGTCATGTTTGTACGTGGAGAAGTTCAATCTTAGTTGTTTACAAAGAAACATTGTATTCCACTGGAACTTTTTCATGTACATATATATTTTTTTTCAAATTGGTTTAAATAAGGTAGAGATAAATTAGCCAGATCTAAATCAATGCAAAATAAATTTACCGGGGTTGGTGATGTCGTCATTTTAAGCAAATGGTCAAATTGAATGTATTTTTTAAATATTTTTATTGATGTTAGAGAGAGGAAGGGAGAGGGACAGAAATATCAATGAGTGAGAAACATCATGAGACATCATGGAGCCCGCGATCTGGGCATGTGCCCTGACTGGGGATCCAGAGTCACCTCCTGGTTCATAGTGGTTGGTGCTCAACCACTGAACCACACCGGCTGAAGTCAGATCTAATCTTTTTATTTTTAATTATGTTTTGAATTTATCAAAGATGATGTAACACCGAAGCATGTTCCTTAAATAAGAATATTAAGCTCCTTGTAGTGGAATAATGAAGGGGAGCGAGAAAAGGGTGCAGCTGGAACCAGGCTAGCTGAGATTTCTCAATGGGCTATGCAAGTCATCCACCTTGGAAAGAGCTAAGGGACTCGTTTAAAATGCTGATTTCTGCGTCCTGCCCCAGAACTCTTGCATCGCAAGCGCTCATGATAAATCTTACGCACAGTGAACGTGGGGAATCTCTGAGACTTAGAGGGTGAGAACGCAGGTACCGTGATGAGTAGCCCAGCTGCACACCAGAACCGCCGGTGCCAGTACTGGAGGCTGCACTCCCCTGGGCCTCACACTAGTGCTCCTCAGCGGGTGGTGCGGGGAGGGGGGAGGGGGGGCGGGAGGGTGAGAGGGGGCCCAAGGTGAAATAGTCCACAGAGGTTCGGATCTGCATCCAGGATTGGAAACCATTGAATCAAAAGTTATTAATGAGCAACATTTATTGGGTAATTACAACTTCTCAGAGACTTGGCTAAGCAATCTATGTGCGTTCCTGCATTTCATCCCTGTGATCCTGAGTTAGTCTGTTTCCATGGGCTTGGGGAAGTTAAGTAACTAGTCCAAGGCCATACAGCTAGTATATGATCGAGCCTCAATTAGACACAGCTCTGATACCAAATTCCAAGCTCTAGTCACATTCCCCATCTACCTGTGCCATTTGTTAGACATTATTTCAGTACTAGAGGTCCGGTGCATGAAAATTCATGGCACTCGGCGGAGGTGGGGTGGGGGGGGGCAGTCCTTCAGCCTGGCCTGTGACCCATTGGCTGATTGGGGGATGACATCAGCCAGCGAGTGGCTGGTCCCACCGCACCCCCATCGCCCCACCACCACTGCCGCAGGTGGCCTCCTTCTGTGTGAGGTGACCAGTGGGGTAATCGGGAGGGCACTGGCTGGCGAGCAGCCAGCCCTGCCCCCCTCATTGCCCCTCCACCATCATCGGTCACCGCCAATTGCCGTCCCCTCCTTCTGCCCATTGGCACCAGCCTTGGCTGGCCTGGCGCCGCCTACTCTCCAGCCTCACCCTCACCCCTCACCCCCCACCCACCCCCCCCCCAACCAGTCATTCCACCACTCGGTCAGTTTGCATATTAGGCTCTTATTACGTGGGACGTGGCTGTCAGTGTCTTCCTCGGACATGGTTCTCCCTATTTAGCATGTGCTTCTGGTTTGGGGAGTTCTGGGCCCCTCCCCTAGGGAAAGGGTTTCTCAGCTCCGCTTTCCTTCCTGCAGATGCCCAGTGACCAGTGGTTCATTGTCCCAAGCTTTGCCCCAATATTCCCGAGAACTTCCCTCTAATAGGCCACCTGCTGTGCGTTTCCTCCTTATGAAGAGATAGATATTCATGGCAACTGGACATTTTCCATGCCCAGGTCGCCCTTGGAAAAGCTCACTGCAGAGCTAGTAACATGTCTGGAGAAGGGCATTGTGCTTCCTGGGTTTCAAAACAAGGGCTGCCCTTCTCCAATGTATATACTCAAACCCAGACAAGTCCCAAGTAACCAGCCCGTCGGTGTACCAGTCTCCCTGTCAGTGCTTCCACACGCCTGGCATGGGGGACTGAAATTTCCGATGGATTTTCACGTCTCGTTTTCCCCTCACAACTCGCAGTCCATCCTGAGTCGCCATCTCTTTACAGATAAAATGCCGTAATCAAGCTCCATCAGCAGGAGCGGTGTGAGAGCTAATGAGTAAATGGGCTGGAATTATCACAAGAGTCTGCAGCGAAAGGTGCCCTGTTTTTGCTGTTATTAATGGGAGGCAGCTCCTCCATGACAGTTCTGCTGGAGAGCTCAGACAGCAGCCCTGGCCTCAATGACAGCCGCGCCGGAGCGGGTCTGCCTCCTTCCCCAGACAGGCTCCCGGGAAACGCACCAGCCCGGGTCCAGGACAGGCCGGGAAGCCAGCCTGGCGCAGGGCCTGGCACCTGGCTGCTTTGAACCGACCAGAGATGCTGTGCGGCCGAAATTCAGAAGGGACACCAGTCAAGACGCTGGGGAGAGGAATGCGTGACGGGCATGCCTGATGGAGGGAACAAAATCTCCTGAGATGAGAGGGCAACCTCCACCCAGACGTCCGAGGAGGTGATTCAGTACCTGGCGGCGTTAGCATCCTTACGCAGACTCGGCCAGGGGACGAGCCGTTCCTACATCCTCGGGCGGGAAAGGCGTACTTAACTCACTGCGGGACAGCCTTGAAAGACCCATTTAAGCAAAGCGGGGGACTCAGTTAGGTCAAGCCCCTCTGCCCAAATATCCATGAGGCAATTATAAATGTCTGTCTGTTGTCTTAGACACCACCTTGCACTTTCTAGAATTTAGACTTCTCACACCGTCAAGTGATCTTTGAAAATGGTTGCATGTTTCTTTTCTTTCCTACGATTCAGAGAGCAAAGGTTTTCAGTCCATGTTAATTTTCTTTAAAGGGTTTTAAAGGGTTGTGGTTCCATAGACAGACCCCTAAAATTATTATTTGCAAGTGAGACTTACTCTTTTTCTCCGTAGCCTAGAAGACAAGAAATCTATGTAACCACGGTGCCAAAATATCAAAAGACTGAGATATGTTGAAAAATAAAAGAAGAAAAAGCTTCAAAAAAAAACCTCCCTAATGCCACCCAGGCCGTCCGCAGCCTAACAAATCCTTGCCTCACATAAATGCTTGTGACATGCTGTAATTAACTAGTTACTCCTCTCAGAATGAAGAATAATGCAATTTTTTGCCAAAGGCAGTGTAGAAGTTTCTGTTTTTAAAAATGTCTGCCTTTCACTTCGGTAGGAAAAGAAAAAAAAACAACAACACAAACCCTGGATTAATTTGCATAATTACAAAAATTATGCAAATTAATCCAGGGTGACCTGCAATCTCACCATCACACTATATGATAATTCTGTCACTTTTTTTTTTTATCAGAGCCTTATATTTTTTAGTGGTTTGAGGTAGCAAGAAACTAAGTCACTGACATGTTTAAATTATTTTGGTTCCCTAAGTCTGCACCACAAAATAGAAATAATGGCCTGGCAGAGCCATCTTTTCACAATGGGAGTTCAGTGTCCTTGAGCCCTGAGGACCTGTGCTGCTTCCTTCGTGCGGCCACAAATGCAAGGAGGAAGGGCCTTAGCTCTCCCAGGCCGCCCTCTCCTTCCTTAGGGAGTCCGACTGCCAAGTAGCGCCAAGTTAGGGAGAGGTTATATGAACGTGTGACTGGTTCTCTCTCTTGTTTGTTAATGTCTAGAACAAGGACCGTTTCTTTAACCCCACCAGTCCACCCTGCTGTCCTGAACTAGGTAATTAAGTCAACAAGCATTTATTGAAAACTCGCTCCGGCGTGCTGTGCTAGGTACCAGGAAATCGACATGATAAAGACATACTGTCCATGAGAAGGTTGTAGAAAAGTCAAGATATAAAACTAGCAAGTAGAACCATTAGTAATGCAATGAATACCACCACGGAGCCCATTTACACACACACACACACTCCTTCACTCATACAAACACACAAAACCCCTCTCTGCTCCGTGAACATGGATTTCTACAGATTCCAGACCCCTTAGTAGTTCCTGACCCCCATTTCAAGCAATGTCGCGATCCCATATCTGTGGTCACATGGCACCATCACAGCTAAAGGAGGAAGCCACTCCGCAGTGGCTGGGGCATTTAGAGACGGTTACCTCTACTCTGGCTCACTGTCCCTACATAGGAGACAGTAAAAACAGCCAAGCATTCCTAAAGCGCTTCTCTCACCCCCAAAGTGAAGTGCATTCGCACCTTTCCGCCGGCCTCTTCAGCAGAGAGCTAGATCATTCCAGCATGATGGTCCGAGAAGCACTGGTGTGCAGACAACCCTCTCACTCCATCAGCAAACAGATCAGATCCAGCACCGTCTCCCAGAAGGCGAGACCCCTGCCAGGGCGACCGCGCTAGGATACAGAATTCTAGGCTCCACCCCTGAAGCTTGCCTCTTAATCAGTATATTTTAAAGTTTTCTGGGAAATTCTCACACACGCTCCATGGCAAGAGGAAAGGGCCAGGTTTTACTTTAACACATCTGTAGGGGTCCTCGTCCCACAGCTCACTGGCTCTCTGACCTTCTGTAACGTCGCTGGTCTGTAAAAGGCTGTTGTGTTGATGAAGAACGCCAGGCGTGCAAGTGAGCTGTGTGCTTCTATCGGTGCAGGCTGTGCCCCGCTCTGAGGAAGAGGGATGTACAGAAGGCAGATGTGCGCTTCTCCACCTTGAGAAGCACATAATCTATTTTGAAATATAATGCTACTGTTAACAGAAATTTTAAAGACGAGTTCATATTCTAAGAGAGTATTTGAAGGCCAAAAGCAACACAATATTCTGAATAACAAAGTGCATCGTAAAATACAGAGAATTATACGAACATAGAAAAAGATCATTAACATTTTGCTTTAAAAAATTCTTCTGCTTCAGGTGGCTTAATTCTCATTCATTCACCTCATTTTTATTTATATTAAGAAACATACTACAATCATGAGTGATAATCAACTTACTATTTAAAACTGAACGAGAAAAAGAGGAGGGTATCTGGGGTAGGCCTCAAGGGGCTCCTGGAACCCCTAAAGTATTACGACGCAGAGTTGTTTGTGGGTATTTCTGAGGAGAGATCCACACCTTTCCTTTGATTCTCAGGGTTAGGTGCCCCCGAAATGTTAAGGATCACTGCGGAGTCCCGGTTAGCACATTTGATGCATGCAGGCCGAGGAAAAGAACTTCCGATTGTATCCCGTCGTCACCCTGTTTGTTTCTGGTTAAATGTCACCTGTGCCATTTCCCTCCAGCTCTCCCCATCCAGCACCCCAAGGAAGGACCAGCACAGGGAGGTTCGCGGAAGGAGATGCACAGCAGAGGGGCAGGGCTGCGGCAGCCTGTGTGGCTTCTGCGGGCTCAGTGTCAAGGTCATGTGCGGGCTCAGGGTCAAGGTCATGTGCCTCAAGGTCACGTGCAGGCTTTCCAAGTCCCGGTGGCCGGGACCCACTGACGGTTCCTTTCTGAGTTTTCCCATGTGTCTGTCATCCACAGTTCGGTCGTCTGAAATAGCTGTGATTAGTTCTCTTTTTGAATCAGGTAGAAACCTGAGGAACTTCCCAGAAGGGAACTTCAGTGTTGCCAACTTGCTGGTGGCCAACTTCGCGACTCTTCCACACGGTGTTTTTGTGCATCATGTGGTAACGTCCCCACTGACGTGACGTGTTTTTCTCTCTCTCCCTTTAGGTGTGTGTGCAACATTGACTGTTCTCAAACCAACTTCAACCCCCTCTGCGCCTCCGATGGGAAATCTTACGATAACGCCTGTCAGATCAAGGAGGCGTCGTGTCAGAAACAGGAGAAAATCGAAGTCCTGTCGCTGGGTCGATGTCAAGGTAATGATCATTCTAAAATCCATTCCAATGGCCCTGGCTGGTGTTGCTCAGTGGATAGAGCATCGGCCTGCAGACGAAAGGGTCCCGGGTTCGATTTCCAGTCAAGGGCACATGCCCCATATGGGCTCCATCCCCCGTAGGGAGTGTGCAGGAGACAGCCCATCAAGGAGTCTCTCTCGTTATTGATGTTTCAAATCTCTCCCTCTCCCTTCCTCTCTGAAATCAATAAAAATATTTTTAAAAATTCATTTCAAAGGCTGTTTTAGTCTTTGTATAGAAATGAAAGTGATGAGAACTTCTTACTAGGCAGCTGTTTCATTCCAGAAGGCAGTTCTGATGTAGAATGGCTAGTAGAGTCTCCTGTGGTATTTGTGTTGAGTATAAGTTTAAGGGCCTGTGGGCGGTGGCCCATACCTTTTTCTGTCTAACGGGACTGGACCTTCACAATGCCAGAAGCACAAGAGCCAATTTTCAAGAGATAACATTCTCCCTGCGCAGGACAAAAAGAAAGTCAAAATCATTTTAGCAAAGAATCTTTGAAATTAAAAGTAAATCAATCGCCGTTATATGTTGATTTAATAGAAATATTTCAAGTACATTTTTAAGGCAAAATGCCTTAATGTTCTATTTTGTTTCTTGTTCAGAAATATTTTGTAGATTTTTGACTTGTTTTTTTTTTACCCAACTTAGTTATATTGATAACCTTCTCCTTGCCCTAAAATTTAGAAAACTGGTATCATTCTATTATTCTCCCTCAAACTGAAATTGACATTGTCAATCTGTCTTTGCCTAATGGTTGCTTAGAAGTATAGTTGTAAAAATACCTTAATCGCCATGAAAATGCTGTTGGGGGGGGGGGGGTAATATAAAGTTGACGTTAGATGTTAAGAAATAGTTAACTAATCTTTATCATTAATTTTTTAACACAGACAACACAACTACAACTACTAAATCTGAAGATGGACATTATGCAAGAACAGATTATGCAGGTACGCAACATTTTCTGCCACAAGACATGAGCACGTCTGTAGAATTGTCCTGAGGATTCTTTGTTTCCCATTGGTCCTGAGTTTCATGGTGCGATGCTGCTGACTTGCTAGGTCTTCGCTTACTTCGTTCAGTCTTGCACTAGGCAAGAGTGAATTTTTTGAAGTAAATAAGACCCTTTTTTTTTTTTTGCCAGAGTTAAAGCAATTGTCAAAAATGTCAGTAAGATATAATTAACTTGTTTTGACAGTGCAAATGGTACAAATGACAAAACATTTATCAAATTAATGGGTATCCGTGGAAATTAATGCCATTTTTGGCAGTTTATTGTAATGAATGCAAATGTTCTAGTTTAAATTTTCATAGAAGTCAACAATAAAAATGTTTGCTCGGCTCTAAAAAAGCTGGAAATAAAGGACAGCTATAAATAGCATTGCAGACTATCTCTATTCAGACGGAAAGTTAAAAAGGTATATATAATTTGTTTTTAAAAATAATAGATTTGTTTAATTTACTTAGAAACTTAAATGCATCTTCTGACACAATGCAAAATTACAAAGCATTTTATGTTAAAATGTAACTTAGTTAGCAATTATAGGACATTATTTTAAGGAATATTTCTACCAAGTATAATTTTCCTAGGCTGTAACATAATTTATAGATATACAAATTAAACAGACCCTTGAATTTTATACAAAACTCAGGATAAAAAATATAAATATGGAATCCTTGAAGTTGATTACAGTATGTGGACTTTTTAACACATTTTTTCACTTAGCTATTAAGAATTTGTAACTAGATTTATGACTAATATTTAATCAAAAAGAATTGCTTCTTTATGATTTGCAAAAGCTTTATTATACCTTGCAAGGCTATTATTAAGAACTGGTGAAAGAAAGCATTTTGTAATTTGCTTTGAAAGCTGTACGCAGGTGTAGTGGATTTTTATAATGTCTTTTATTTTTATTGCTGACACTATTAGGGATGTCCCCTTACATTTCAAAATATGAACTACCACTCATTCTTTTTGGACTTGCATTTCCTTTAACAATGGATGTTCCCAGTGTCCAGGAGAGAGATTAATAAGTGTTCCTTGAAAAGAATCGTTCATGGTCAGTACTTTTGGGAAGAGCACAGATAAACAAGTGATTATTTTTTACCCAGGATTCCTCACAACTCCTATGTGTACTATAAAAATATTTTAGAGACATGCATCCTTTATTATTTGTTTATTTACCCATTTTTTTGTTATGGAGAATTTCTAATCAGCACAAAACACACACAGATAGTATGGTGAACCCACATGTACTCATCCCTCAAACTCAGTAGCATCAACCCATGCATGGCTCACCTATCCTTATTCCCACCTTTATCATTTTTTCCCACTTTCAAAATATGTGGAAATGAATGCCAGAAATGGCATCATTTCATTCACAAATACTGGAACCTGCATCTTTAAAAGATCAACCCTCACCATGACCGGTTTAGCTCAGTGGGTGGAGTGTCGGCCTGCGGACTGAAGGGTCCCAGGTTCAATTCCAGTCGGGGGCATGTACCTTGGTTGCGGGCACATCCCCAGTAGGGGGTGTGCAGGAGGCAGTTGATCGATGATTCTCTCTCATCGATGTTTCTAACCCTATCCCTCTCCCTTCCTCTCTGTAAAAAATCAATAAAATATATTTTAAAATAAATAAATAAAAGATTAATCCTTTTGTAAGCAATATTACAATGTCATCACACCCAAAATAATTATGAATACGTCTTTATAATACATAACTTTAATCAAATTTATTTGATGAATAGCACTTTTTTAATGGTTTATTGATTTTTAGAGAGAGAGGAAGGGAGATGGAGAGAGAAACACTGATATGAGAGCACATCTATCTCCTGCACGCCCCCTACTGAGAACTGAGCCTGCCACCAGGGCTTGTGCCCTAATCAGGAATCAAACCTTCTGATGCCCAACCAACTGAGCCACACAAACCAGGGCAATAACACATTTTTTGTGTGTGGCAAGTTTTGCGGTACTAGTGTTCCCAAGAATGCACTTTAGAATATGCTGATCTACAGGAAAATATTCAAAGTAATAAAGAATAATAATAGAAAATTAAGTTCTGAGGCCAATAATACATATTTTATATTTTAAATGAAATCAAATTTAAGTTCTATAGCTTTTTTACTTACAATAACTATATCTTTACAGTGTTATAAGCCACCACCTGGCACATTTAATTTTACTGTAGCTTAAATTATTTCTAATTTTTATAAGGATCTTATTCCCATTCCAGGAGTAGCTTACTAACTGTGCTTAAAATACTTTAATACATGTTTTGAAAACTAATTCATATGAGGAGGAAATTTAATGTTCTTTGAATATTTCTCCATTGACCCATCTATCATTGGACTCAGAGGAAAATCAAACCTCTTCCTGAGAATTTTATCCCTGAAACAAAGAACTCTTCATATTGATTACTGCCAATACACAAATAGATGTGTTTTGGAGGGTTAAATTTTTATTCCAGAAAAATCCATATTTCAGTTTGGTTTCCAACAATCTCTGATTGTCAGTGTCAGTGTTTTTAATTGACATTGTTTTTTATCTTATCACTTTATCAAATGTGAAAAGGAAAGAGAATTTATCCTTAAATACAGGCAAATGAAAACTACTTCAAAGTCCTTCAAAGTCTTCTAGTTTGATATCAGGTTTACTTATGGTTAAGGTGAACTTTAAAAACACATGTTTGTTGAAATCTAGGTTCAAGAGAGGAATGGAGATAATGTCAGTTGAAGCTTGCAACTCCTAATTAAACACTAGCAGTTTTCCTTGAATGTAATGTAGATGCCTTCATCTTTCTTGGTGATCTTATTAAAATGCAATGTGTACCCCTTTTTGGACATGATTTGAAAATAGCCGTGTTCCTCAACATGTCCACGCTTCCAAGAGTACTAGCATTTTCCTGAATTTTGGACACAAACTTTGGAAAAACTTAAAAGAACCGCCTAGAGATTCTTCACCTCCCCCTGCCCCCCTCTTATGCTTCTACTTAGAATGTGCTTGCTCACTTATCCCAAATAAGTTTTACTAAAACCTAGAATAAGAGTAAGTGACATAAGGACTAAAATAAATTGCCATGATTTTACAACATATCAGTAAAAAAAATTAAAAACAAACAGCATCCACATTGGAGGTTGACGAATGGAGAAAGTGCTAAGGACGGAACAGCGTGTCCCCTTAATGTCTGTTTCACAGGCCCTACTGGTGGGGGCAGGGACGGACAGGAAGCGTGTGACTCACATTCCTAGAGTCCCCTGTGCTCACAGCTCCTCCCATATGCCAGTCACTTCCCTTGTCAGACAAAACATTCAGGACGCTCCCAGCAGAGGGAAGTACTGATCTTAACACCTGCTCATTGCGTCCTTGGTGTCACTGATACCAGAGGTTAGAAACCTGGGCCAATACCCCACACACAACCCGTTTCCTTCCGAGCCTGCCTTTAAAGCTACCAACCCAAGAACACACCTTTCTGATGACACAAATGGGAATACGCTTTAAAGAAAGCCTACATCTTAAAGATGCTCTTATTTTTAATATCATTGAAAAGAAAGACTCCAGTAGGGACCAGCAGGGGGTGATTTACAAAACAAGGACAGCCACAAAACTAAAAGCAAAGTGAGGCAGCCGCCCTCGCCTCCAACGGGAACGCCCACTGGGTTAGAGCTGTGGGTTCCAAGATCCTGGAAAGGGAGGTTGACTTTCCCAGTGCATCCCTGCAGGCATTACCTCCTGGTTGTGTCTGACTTGGGTCTCTGTTCTGCCCTCTGCCCTTTAAAGACACCCGAGGCCTGCGTGAGCCCTGAATCCGGAGCTTTGCATCACATCATTCCAGGCAGAGGGCTAGGATCCCGGTCTGATGAGCTAAGCGGCCCACCGGATGGCATGCTCCCTGCACGGCTCTGAAATCTGGGCTTAGATTCAGGTCTTTCTCTTCACCCGCAGAAAGGGTTAAAGAATACCGTTTTTATATTTTATTCATTTTTATTTATTTTTCACTTTTGTTATTGAAAGTATTACATAGTCCTCCTTCTCTCCCCACTCCCCTCGCCCAGCCTGCTCCATTCCCCCCAGGTTCTCACCTCCCATTGCCTGTGTCCTTGGGTTTTGCATAGATGCACACAAGTTCATTGGTTGATCTCTTCCCACCCACCCTCCCCTGCCTTCCCCCTGAGGTTCCACAGTCTGAGATACAGGTTTTGAAAGCCACAAAGCCAGGACTTGTGAGGATTTCCGGTGTTAATATTAAACTTTTTTTCTGGAAGTTTTAAAATAGCAATTGTCTTACATCTCTCAGAATTATTAAAAAAAAACCAGTGACCGTAACACCGTGGTCACCATGAAGTGCATGGAGCACTTCTCAGTCTCCCCCCCCCTCCGGGCTCCCGTCGCAGCAAGGCTGGCCGCTGGTGGGCAGGCAGGCGGGTGAGGCGAGGTGTGCGCAGGTGGGCAGGCTGCGAGCATGGGGAGGCACCCCACCCGCGGGTGGGTGGGTGAGGTGCCTGTGGGTGGGCGGGGCTGTGAGTGCAGTGGGGCAGTGGGCAGGTGGGTGGGCCTCTAGGACATATATACATATATATATATTTCCTCGGGTTTTATAATGGATGGGGGGAAAGTTAAGTCATCTATTTTGTTTTCCATTATCTGGTATATGCGTGTTCTTGTTGTGTTGTTTTTCTTCCTAAAAGTCTGGTGATGCTTCAAAAACAGTGGCTACATATCTTTCCAGTGCAAATGTACTTAATTTCATAAGTTAGATTTAAAAAAAAAAAAACATGAAGTTAAATTATTTTGTCTTTTATCACCTAGAAAATAAGATGTATTTTCTTTTACGACATTATCAGTTTCCTAAAGGATTTCCAGTGGCTTATAATTAACACATACTCAAAAAGAATGCTTAAGGAGAAACTGAAAACATAAAAGCAGAATTGTTGAGGAAAAATAAATATATCAACAATATAGGCTATTACAAGTTACTGTATTTAGCCCTAAGCTTTCTTGCAAATGCAATGGCTGAGTCCATTTATTCAGAAAATAGCTCCAGAGCCCCTGTTAGATGGACCTACCTCTCCTGGGCTCTGCACAGGTGAACTCGTGGCCCAGGTCTCTGCTAAATGGAGCTTAGGTTTCCGCTGTCTGATAAAAAGAAATATCAGTGCAAAGACCAAAGGCAAAGCTCCTCTAGCACTAACTTCTAAAAGGAGGATGTAGCCTAGATCTTCCTATAAGATAGTGCCGGGAAACATAGAATGAATGGATGATATCTCCGACCACAATTTTTATAAAATATGCCAGGAGGCTCTTCATATGGCTGGGGAGGTTTGTAAATCAGTTTTTATAACATACCAGAGCATAGCACTAAAATATGGATAACGCAGTGATGGTATTTCCAAGGCAGGGAGAGGGCTGGGAGGGGGACTTGTCTTTCTCCCACGCCTGCAGGCTCAACAGGAAGTGGGTAACAGAACAATGAGGAAGCCTAAGGAAAGATAGAAATTACGGGAGATGAGAGTCTGCATTTGGGAAAAAGAAATGTTCTGAGCTGTGAGGAGAGAAGTGAGCCCTGAGTCGCTCTGGCCCTGGGAGGGAGCTGAGGGAGGTCCCTGTGCTCATTGCCCTGGGCTGTTCCTTATTTCTTGCAACATTTAGGGAGGATTAAGTTTTAGGAAACGTTCTCTTTAGAAGCCTGATCCCTGTCGTTAAGCAGTCGCTTACATATTAAGGTAAGGTCTGCAATTCGGAAGAAAGCCTTCAGAAATGCACATTTCAACCAAATCCTCCCGTCCCATTATTATCCCATCAACCCCTTTTTCCACATGAAGAGGAAAGTTCTAACATAGCAAAGTTCCAACAGTATAGAGCTTATAGCTGAAGCTCTGTAATATGTGTGTGTATACGTAAAACGTCACAGATATAAAATACATCCTGGAAGGGCACCAGGTGATCCACGTGAGCTGTCACAGGAACGCGTTCTCTGTGGAAACCACTGCAGTTCTCAAAGGCTCTCACTGTCCGGTCGCCCCCAGTCCTGACCGCAGCATGTGTGGGAGATATCATACCCATCTGACAGGCCCGCAATGGGGGGCGCAGGGAGGTTAAGGAAAAAGGAGCTAAGGTTCAAACCACCGCAGCTGATGCCATCTTCCAGCAAAGCGTGAGCGGCGAGGGGCCGGGAAGACGTGACACCCCTCCCATGCTTAGGGGTTTCGGGGCTCCCTCTGAGCCAGGCTGCGTCCCCAGGGTCTGCATTGCTGTGGGTGCCCCAAGGAGCTGCTCTTCTCTGTAAACCTATGTCCGTATCTCATCAGCACCCTAAGGTGCTCTACCGTTTGGACGTGCAGTTACCCTGTTCTGTGTCCTGCTTCCCCACCTAGACCAGGGAAGCCGCGGACAGCCGTGCTTGCTCCCCCGTAAACCCTGCGTTGATAAGAAATGTGTGCGCGATGCTTTGCGGTTTTATAAAAATCCGTTCACGTTACCCTGTTTGCTCTCATGTCAATCCAGTAAAACCGGGTTACAGATAGGAGGGGAAAGAAAGTTGAGGCAAAAAAAAAAAGCTGAGAGGTGGACCTGGAACCGGACACAGTATTTTGACATATTGACCTGCCATGCAGATAAGGCAGGTGCCTGATGCATCTGCGCTGTGCCTCCGTGCACGCACAGACGGGAATACCAGGCGCTTACATGTCATATTCACAGCGTGCATTAACTCAGTCACGTGGCACAGTTACGCGCCGAAGATGGAGGCCTTTTCCATTTGCTCACGAGCACAAGGGGCCTTCCCCGGGAGCTGGTCCATCCAGGCCAGTAATTTGATCTGCGGGAAATAAATAAACAGCAGCCAGTGCAGGCAGCAGCTTGTAGCACAAATATGGGTATCAGCAGCGAAATAAATAAAGAGGTTTGCCCAGGCTATTACAGTGCCACCAGACTAGCCTAGGATATTTAAGCTGGGGAAACGAATCAAGATGTCAAGATTTCTGAGGGAAAGTGTCTCAACTCCAGTGTTCCCCCCTCTGGGGTGGCAGTCCAGGGCTGCAAGATGCATAAAGCTTTCCGTGCGCCCTGCCTCCCCACCCCTCCCGGCCTCCTGAACTTCTGTGCTTGCATCATTTTCCCTATAAAATCGTGCAGCCAGTCATCTGTGCCATCGTGGCGTTGTGCTCGTGGTGATAGATAAATGTGGAGGCGCTGTTTGCAATACAAATGAAAGCTTTCTGCGGAAGACTTGCCCGGGGCCCTGGAGACGCTCTGGGAAACTTGGTGTTTATGCCCCAGTTCTGTGCGTCCTGCATCATTTATGTGCACTTTTTCCTATCCGAATGGCTCCTTTCCGAAGCAGGTTGTTCCCCTTGAGGTGCTGCTTATCCACCTTCCTCTTCCGTGAAGGTATGGCGGTCAGTGGTGAAACCCACTGGCAAATCAGGGCTGAGTTTAAACACCGACCATGCTTGTATTGATTAGTTACCCTTGAGCCAATTAGTTCTGAGCCTTTCTGAGCCTCAGTTTCTTCATGTGTTCGATGGCGTTCAGCCCGCTGCCATAGGGTTGTGGACATCATGTGAGGCATTAGCAAGCACCTAGTAAGCGAGCTATTGTTATTATTTTCCTTTTGGTTTGGCAATTGAAAAGTTTATTTTCATGGGAAATGTAACATTATATGAGCTATGATCTTCTGCTCAGGGCATATAACAAACTGTTGGCAAGAGACTTTGACTGTTTAATTCATTATAAAGAAATACTTATTGAGCTCCTGCTATTTACAAGTCTTAAGTCCGTTGAGATGTCTAAACATTCACGTGGCTAATTTGCAGTTTTCCACCCGTCAACATAATTTTATGCGTGCTATATTTTGCGCACTTTAAAATAATATGATCACCAGATTATTACTGCAAGAGGTTTAAATAGAAATTTAATGAGAAGACATAACATTTGACAGAACTGCAAGGTTATGATAGTAGTTGTATGTATTTCTTATTTGACCTTTAAATTAGTCATTTATATCCCAAGGTACATGTTTGAAGGACCTACATATTCATTACTTAAAAGAAACCTATGGCCCAGCCAGTATTGCTCAGTTGTTGAGCATCGTACTAGGATTGCGAGCTCCATCCACAGTGGGGAAGGGGGGCATGCAGGGGATCATCAATCAATGATTCTCTCACATCACTGATGCTTCTATCTCGCCTTCTCCCTCTTCTCTCTGAAATCAATAAAAACGTATTTAAAAAAAGAAAGAAGCCTGTATCATGGGTGACCACATACTGATGACCACAAGCAAAAGCAACAAGAAGGTGTCATATCAGAATTATTTCTGTTTATGCAAAACATGACTTTCACTCAGAAAAGTTAATGTTTACACATCATCAATCAACTCGTACACATACACACACACACATTAAAAGAGGCAAAGCATCAAGGTCAGAGCAGACATTTTCAACAAAAACTCATCACCAAGGAAACGAACCTACTAAGCACAGGAGGCAAAGAGGAAGCGCTGTTTGAGCTCAGACATCTCGATATCACCGGTGAAAGGGACATCCCTCTCCACCTTCATTTACCTTTTTACCTCAGGCATGTTACCTATTCCTATAAGATTGGTTAGAATGTGTGAAACTGAAAGACGAGTAGGAATAGGTCCACATGCTCTGTAGAATTTCTAAGCACATTGTTCTCCATAATAAATACGATTCAAGCAATTTTTCAAAAATCCAGATCACTTTGATTTGCTGCTTTTGCAAATGAGCCTGACAGGCCCCAAGCATATGAACCCACGTTCTCAAGCACATTAAAATTCAGTCCTCGCATCTTGATGATCTGAAACTGTGCACCAATGTAATCAACTAAAATATTTTTAAATATCTGTGAAACTGAACTCTCCCTGAGAAAATGCGCTTTCAAGCAGTGCTACTTGTTTCACGGGTCATAGCCTGTTCCCTCTAGCTTCCATTTGCTCATGAACACAAGGAAAATGCTCAGACATTTAGTGTGAACTCAAATGTAATCAGCAGAAGCCTAATCTGTGAGCCAAACTCCACTTACACTGACGTGTGGAAATCAGTGCTATGGCTTGAGGAGCGTTGTGGTCCCAGGATATGAATGTAGCATGGGGACCGGAGAGTACAGCATCCCCCTCCCATACCTAAGTCCTGGGATGTGGGGGAGGAGGGCAGGGGTCTGGGTCACCCGGTCAGGAGGCAGAGGGACTTGTGTTCCCAGGCAAGGCTGGTGCTGTGGTGTGCAAGAAGAGAGGTGAGCCAGCCAGCATGGCTCAGTGGTTGAGCGTCGACCTATGAACCAGGAGGTCAGGGTTCTATTCCCGGTCAGGGCACAGGCCCGGGTTGTGGGCTCGGTCCTCAATGTGGAGCGTTCAGGAGGCAGCTGATCAGTGATTTTCTCTCATCATGGATGTTTCTCTCTCTCTTCCTCTCCCTTCTTTTCCGAAACCAGTAAAAATGTTGTTTAAAAAGAAGAGAGATGAGCATTTCAGTGGCGTGCCTAAGGGAACCGGGGAATTTGCCAATAATGGAACGTGGTTCTGGGGGAGCGTTGGGAAGTGGTTGGAATTTGGGAGCAGAGAGATAGGTTTAGTCAAGGGCAGAGAACCAACAAGGGCAGCACATCACGAATGTGCTGATGAGCAACTGGGACAGGGCAGGACAAGAGTGGACATTGGCTACATTTATGACACAAGCTCTTGGACTTGAGCCTCAGAAATCTAAATTTTCAACACACGGAGCATGAGCCGTTGCTCAGTGGTAAACTCAAATGGACCAAATTCAGTGTCTGTGCACTGATTCGCAGTGAGGTTACCTAGAGGACTTGGGTTCCCTGAACAGTGCTTTCTCTTCTTAGGGTTGAATTCTCTGAGAAGCCCGGGTATAATGAGGCCACTCAGTGAGCCTGAATAGGGCTTATCTTCTTTAGGTACTTAAAGCATCAAGCTCAGACAGCCTAATGCAAATGTGCACACAGTAGGGGAACTCCTGCCCTCAAACTAGCATAGATGACAATGCCCTTGGCCAGGCCTTCCTCTCCCAGGGGCAGAGGTTGCCCTACCCCTACTGGCCTCTGTGACCGACTCCTTCGTTGAGTTTCCACTTCGGGGCAGTGCTTCTCCAGTGTACCTGCTTTCCTAATGTAGTCAGTTGAGTCTGGTGAAGCTGAGGCCTGCGCTCCCAGAGCCGTTTGAGGAGTTTCAGGCGTTCTAGGAAAAGTGCAGGCAATCCTACTCTCCTTGCTCCCGAGTTCCCCCGGGATCTCATTCAGTAACCCCCCGAGAAATGATGTAGACATACAGAACCACCAGCATTAGCCTTACAGGGTTGGTAGGTGCTTCCAACATTGTGCAGCCTACAGAGTGTTCGCGCAAAGTTAATAACCCTGAAGGCCATTCTTTAATCTCTGATCCGAAAAGGGTTTGAGCAATAACAAAGAAAACAGGAATAAATCTTCGAAAGCAAGTTTACTATTTGGGGGATGTTCTAAGTTAATTCTTAACATTTTTGCTAATAAATATCCTTGATGGTGATATGGCTAATGTTTCACTTTATACAACATAAACAGAATGGGTTTATTAATTACCCCGCCCAGGAGGAGCCAGGGAACTCTGCAGAATGTGAATGCATTCACCAGGTTTGATGGTGCCACAGGATATTTCTGTAAAATAGAGCGCAGGCCAATGAAAAAAAAATCCACCGCCTTTAATCTTCTTTACATTTTCTAAGATTCAAAACTGTGCATATCATCCATCAGGAAACCCCCTCCCAAGGGTATTTCATTTAAAATGCTTATTTAATAATGGAAATAAATGTTAAATAAATTTTAAAAATCATTTTAAAAACGAATCCCAAAAGAAGCTCCATTTGTCCTCCAGAAATCAAGTATTCTGGACTTTAAGCCAACAAGCAATCAATGTGTTGTCAGACAGTACACGTCCAAATTCACTTCTGCATGAGGACTGGTCGTGTGCTTTCACAATTATTCTACAAACTGTGCACCACTGGGGGCTCCTATTTATTTATTTTTATTGGTCTCAGAGAGGAAGGGAGAGGGAGAGAGAGAAACATCAATGATGAGAAAGAGTCGTTGATTGATTGGCTGCCTCCTGCGCCGCCGCCCCCCCCCCCCCCCCCCCCCCCCCCCCCCCCCCCCCCCCCCCCCCGCCTGGGATCAAGCCGCAACCCGGGTACGTGCCCATGATTGGAACCGAACCCTGGGCCTTTTGATCTGTAGGCCAGCACTCTATCCACAGAGCCAGACCAGACAGGGCTGTTTCCTGTTTTTAATGAAATGTAGCTATGGGACCTGGGGAAGGACCAATAGGCAATCTGAAGAGACTTAGCTGAGAGGTACTCTTATGGAAGTGCCCAGTAGATAGCAAGCATAATACCTTGTCAGCAAGATAGGCAACCACTGATTCTCGCTTATCGAGGTAGGTTGTTGGGGCTCTATTCTAGCATGCAGGCTGGCTGCTTTCTGCAATTTGGCATGCTGCTGTGCTCTTCCTTTTAGCCTTGGATTCATATGTACTTAGGAAACACAGCTCATTGTAATGTGATCCTAAGAAAACCATTGTTATCTTTATTATAATCTTGACTACCAACGTCCTCATCATCATCATCATCATCATATCAGAAAAATAATACCACTGGAATAGGATCACCTAGTTCATTCCAAAATCAACTAGAAATTACATGTGTGTTATCTATTGTTCTGAATTCTTTCTAAGGCTATTCTCCAATGATATGGCTGGTCATATTTATTTCTTATTTTCATTTGAATTTTAGAGCAAATGACCTCTCAGTAGCATTTTATAGGAGAAGGATCCTGGAACAGGAGTAGAAACCTTTGGTTCAGTCTCATGTTTATTCTAAGCTAACTCATCAAAACTTAAATATTTAGCCTCTCAAACCTAAGCTTTCTCATCAGCAACATTTGAAAATAAGATCAGATTATAATGATGCCTTTTGGGGCTTAAGATTCTGTGACTAAGAATAGAGCTTTAGTTCAGAAATCAGGAACTTGAGGGAAAGTGGTTGACCATCATCTATGACAGTGATTCTCAATGGGGACCACACTTGGAATGTTTGGAGACATTTTTGGGGGTGCTGCCTGTGTCTAGGGGCCAGGGATGCTGCTAACCATCCTACAATGCAGAATAGGTCCCCACAGCAAAGAATCATCCAGCCAAAATGCCAGTAGTTCCAAAGTTTGGAAATCCTTTATGGTGTTGGGAATTATGGGAACCTGTATATCATATGGAATCTAGAAATGAGGAGGGTCTGGGAAGTCCTGGGTGGGGCTCCCTAATCACTTCTCAGTTCTCCTGTGCTCTCAGTGGAGATGCCACCCCAGACTGTGGATCCCTGGCTTAGTCCAAATTTTTTTTTTTTCCATCTTAGTTCTTCAAACACACACACTCACTTGTCAATGGCGGTTACCCCATAAGTAGAGCTGTTCTTTCAGGTGCACTGGTAGGAAGGGATCTCTGTTCCTGAAGAAGCAGCCCAGATGTGATAAACATTCCCCTCTATAGAGGAAACTCTACTTAGTTATCGTAGCCTAAGTGTTGAGGGTGAGGCACCATTGGGTCTCCTACTCAGCATTCCTAACTAGAACTCCGATAACCTGGGGGCCTGCTTTGCTGTGTTCAAAGCTGTGTCATCTTTTTGTTTGTCCTAGCTACTCCTTTATACACATTTTGACTAAATTGCTGAAGCAAACACTGCCTGTTTGAAAGATGGTTAATGATGCGCTTTGAGGAGGCAGCAGCAACCCTTTCAAAGCTCCCTGTTATTATCCTGCACTTCCACAGTATAAATCTCTGTAAACTTTGGTTCATAGGGATGTATTTAAAACCAACTGGCTGAATCCTATTAAAGTGTCCAACAGCAATCCTTAAGACTGAAATTCTGTTGTTTGCGAAAAAATGCTTAATGTGGCATTAAAACTCAAGTAGTTAAGAAAACTTTCCTAGTTCAAACAGAGGGGCACTTGAGGGGCCCAGAGGGGTATCTCCTAAGTGGCGATTTAGTGCTCACCTTGATGGTGTCATGTTTTGGTTTTGGTTTTTAAATATTTTTTTTTTTTACTGATTTCAAAGAGGAAGGGAGAGAAAGAGAGAAACATCAGTGATGAGAGAGAATCATTGATCGGCTGCTTCCTGCGTGCCACTCCTGGGGATCATCGAGCCAACATCCCTAGCATGTGCCCTGACTGGGAATCGAACCATGACTACCTTGGTTCATGTGTTGACACTCAACCACTGAGCCACACCAGTCGGGCTGTGTGATTAATTTAGTGGCTCCTAGGCGCAGATCCACCTTGGAACAGAATAAACCTTGTTGTATTAGTTTGCTGCCGGACCTGGTGAAATGAAGTTGTTGGTTTTGTAACAAGGATAATAGGATATTTTTTTAAAAAGACAACTTGAATAAATAGCAAAGACAACAGGAAATGATAAATGGGCAAGTCTTTGCTACAGTAATTACTTTAGTATTGAAACAAGTGAATAACTATTGTGGCAATGCTATTTTTTGTCTTGGATTATGCTATCGATTCATACAGTATGTGTATCTTTTGCCATTTTACTGGGACAAAAGAAATAGGAAGGAAGGAGAGGTTGGTCTGAGAGACGAGGGTTAATTTTTGAAAGAATCATGATGTCCTTTTTTGGAAATAGACTATCTCTGAAAGGTGAGACCATTTTTTTTTCATCTATACTAATTTTATGCCAAAAGTTGGTCACTAAAAGAAATAAATGAAGTAATCATTCTCATTAAGACAAATGAAATAACATCTAAGTATCTATAATCCATTTATTGAATGTTAGTCTGTCTGGGGTTTGTTAACTCCCTGCTGAAATGTTTTGATTTTGTGGAAAGCATAGGTTATGAAAAGACCTAAATTCTAAAACTAGTTGCTCAGCTTACAAATGCTATATAATCTTGAAAAGTCTCCTAATCTCTCTGAGAATATTTAAAGTGAAGATTCTATATTTTCTTCAAAATAATTTTTATTGATTTCAGAAAGGGAGAGGGAGAGATAGAAACATCAATGATGAGAGAGAATCATTGATTGGTTGCCTCCTGCACGCCCCACACTGGGGATCAAGCCCACAACCCCGGCCTGTGCCCTGACCAGGAATAGAACCGTGTCTTCCTGGTTCATAGATACTCAACCATTGTGCAATGCCGGACAGGCTCTTTACTGCCTTTTTTTTAAAACATGTTTTGGAAAGGAGAGGCCTTGTGAGATGTGACTTGCTATGCAGGTATAAGGAATTGTTCTTGGCACAAATTCAGGATATGGGTATTTCTTCTGCCAACACAGTTCATGTGTCAGCAAAGTTGCCATTATTTTCCAGATTGAAAAACAATAAGTTGCAAGGCTGTTGAACTCAACCTTCCCTTGACTATGTATAAAGCTTTGAGTTTATGTCCCAGGCATTTCTCTCCCCCACTGATTGACTTAAGTCCTGTCCAAGCCCCATTTTCTAAAAGTGTAAGAGCTATTTGGGGCAACTATTCATATTGTTACAGTGGGGTTTTTCCCCTCAACATGTTCCTGAGTGTTGGAAGAGTTTGTTGTACTCAGATGTATGAAATGTCCCAGTCCTTGAGTGAGATGTTCCAGTATTTGAGTGAAATGAATCTAAAGTAATTTGACTTAGCCCTGTTGACAGTACCTTCTTACAGAATTTGTATACTGATTAAAATCCCAAGTTAAAAATGTGAAGAGCTTATTCCATATGGCACACTCCATCATTCCCACATTTTTGGTTATAAGTTTCACCCACTGAGAGTTTCATCAATAAACACAAACAGAAATATTCCTGCTACCAGCAAAAAAGAATTTTAAGTTGTAGCTCTTATTCTCTTTGTGGGCTAACAGAAAATAAAGAAATAAATATTCCAGTCACTGTGTTCATGAAGATTCAATTCTCTCACCTCCCCCATAGATAGGAGCCTGTATTTAAATGTCTTTGGAGAAATAGATCGTCCGTTTTCTTATTCACCTAATCCAGCGATTTTCAACTGGTGTGTATCAAGAATTTTTAAAACATGCAGTACCTGACTATGTAATCAGGGACACTGTCTTCTCTTCCCTTTGGTTGTCAGATTAAAAAATGACAACAGCTGTCCGGTGTGAATGAATCATAATTATACCTATATTTTTTTGTCAGATCAATATATATATATATCACAGAATTTTAGTAATTAGTTTATGTGATCCATAAGGTAAAAAAGGTTGAAAATCGCTGACCTAATCTATTAATTAATAACCCACAATATAAAAAAGAAAAATGCTTTCTTTTAATAAACAAAGCTTTTTTTTTCCTCGCCCCTCTTATAGGGACTTGGGTTTCATGGTTGTCCTTTATTTCTTTTAAAAGAAAAAAACAAACAAACAAACAAAAAAACAGAAAAAAAGATTCTTGTGATTTACCGTCATAGCTTACGTTTACCTTGATTTATAATATTTTTAGTAGATGGGCTGCTCAGAGTCTGGTAGAATACAGCGACGAGCTATTATTAGACTTCGTATTTAATTTTGAACCTGGAAATAGCATGGGTCATTCACTGCTCTATGTGACATTTTAGAAACCTGAGCAAACAGTATTATTCTTGGAAGAGCAAAGCCCTTCTCACTGTGTTCAGCATTCAGAAACAATATCGGATTGCTCTGATTCAGAAAATTGTCTCTGAAACCCTGAAATGAAGTGAAGTTAGGGAAATGCTCTGGCTCTCACTGCCGGCCTGGGCCTTATGCTGTTTCTCACAGTGGATCTCAATAGTCACCCTCTGCACTTCCCTGTCAGAGCTCAGATGCTGCACCCCACACCTCAGGCCTGTGCAAGGCTCCATGCTCTGGGCTAGAACCTGTTAATAAGAAGCATGTCATTGCCCGGCTAGTGTGGCTCAATAGTTGAGTGTTGACCTATGAATCAGGAGGTCACAGTTCGATTCCCAGTCAGGGCACATGCCCAGGTTGTGGGCTCAGTCCCCAATGTGGGGCGTGCAGGAGGCAGCGGATCAATGATTCTTTCTCATCATTGATGTTTCTATCTCTCCCCCTCCTTTTCTCTCTGAAATTGTTATCATCCTACCAAGCATGTCATCTCATATGTCAGGATCACTTGTACATTCTACTACTATTTCTTCAAACACACACACACACAGATGGGGTTTTCAGGTGAATAAAGCTCACCTGCCTCACCCTGAAGGCAGAATTCTTACATCCCTTGGGGGAACAAAGGTGCTTTCCCTGTCTGCCCCTAGGAGGGAAGAAAAGACAAAGAGGCATCATTAATCATGCAAACTGTCTCCTGCAACCTTGCCAATAAAATGATCATCCTGCACCAGCTCTCAATATCCCTGGCACCTGTCTAAAACCTCAGGCCGCGCAGATCCTCTGCCTCTAGAGATGCGTCTGTGTGCAAGCATCTCCTCACTATTTTTAGGGTCACATGCGAATTGTCCCTCCCTGCCTGTCAGGTCACCCAGCGGATGTATTATCCTGACGTACCAGTGTCTGTCATTGGTCGCTCCCCTTCTGCGTTGTGTTTTCAGAGCATTAGGGTATAGGATGCTTTTGAAACTGTTAGCTATTTCAGGGGCAGAGTTCTCACTGAGGAATGATGGTGTTCAAGGTAACCTCATGTTACATGAGAAATGCAGGTGTTTGAGCTTCCTGTCTCCTGCAAGGCCCCCTTCAATCTACTTGCAGGAAATGAGTTCTGGTCTCTGGTGACTTTCATTCCAAAATCCACAATCTTTCTCTCAGGAAATGGCTACCAGAGGTTAAAAACACATCTGACACATGGAAAACCCTTTAAAATTAAGAGGTCAAAGAAAAACTGTTCCCATAAAACTTTTACCATTCAATTGGCTAGGAAATATTGTGTTCTATGAAAATTAAAAATTAAGTAGAAATTTTGATGGGAAAAAATATGATTTCACATCAGAAACTTAAATACTATGTTGATGCATCTCATCTATTATTCTTGGTATGAAAGTCATAATTCCTGAAACTAGCGGGCAGTCATTCAGATTCTTCACTCATCTCAAATCCTTTTAACATTTTTAATTCACATCTAATGTAATTTTAAAGCTGGTGTAACTCTCTACCTCCTTTCAATCCCACCCCCCACCATTAACCTGTTCCCAATACCTTCTGCTGACAGCGGTGAAATGGGGTACAGCGTCTACATAACAGGCGCTTGCACACAGGAGGGCGCTCTCAGGAGGGGGCTTTCCTACGTCCTTGGTTCCAGTCATTGCTACGCACAAATCCCCAGGGAGACCAGCCGGAGGCCCTGCCTTTGACCAGAACCTCCATGAGCCTTAAATGTTCTCACCTGTACATCATATGTCTCAGAGAGATTACCCCGGTGTCTGTTTCGACAATAGTCTCACCCATTACTCTCTCTGGCAATGGCACATAAAGCCACAGGCTGAAACGCTCCGTCTGTGAGTGCAAGGAGACTTGCCCCAGAATGCGCACATGTATGTTCGAATCCTGAGAAGGTTAGCAAGTGGATAGAGCACCTCTTTGGAACCCTCCTTGCTGAAGTCAACATGGTTGCCTGTGCTCATCAAAATGCCTAGAGAAGTGCTAGTTCTTTCCAGAAACTGTCGAGTGCCCTGAGTGTCACTGCAACCCCCTGGAAGTGGTGGTCAGAGCCAGGACTTCAAAGGAGCACATGCAGCAAACCAGTCCGACAGCAGAGGGAAGAGGAGGCGGGGGAAGGAGCGTGAGGCAGGAGTTAGAAGAAGCTGGTGTTAACCAACAGAAAGCAAGTCATGAATGTTGTGGATGGAGGCGGTAGCAGAGAGAGGGAGAGAGACGCGGGGTGGATCTGGGAGCGAGATGTCACCAGAGTTGCTAATTGGCCAGGAGCAGAGGAGGTCCTGAGGGGAGGTCTGTCCTCTGAGATAAAGATAAAGCCATATGAGGAAGAGCAGGTTTGGGAGCATAATATTGAGTCGGTTTTTCACCTGTTTTGTGTGAGGACGTCAATGTGGAATTGAACATACGGTCGCTAGAGGTCCGGAGACAGTGCAGGTGGAAATACTGACTGTAATCCTCCAGCAGTGGCTGAGTTGAGGAGTGTCGGGAATACCAGGCGGAGGGGAAGCAACGCTGGCCGAGAGGAACCTCTCCAGGGGCCACGCTCTGTGGGTTTTAAAGGGAACTCGTATCAAATCAACGTCACCTTTGTTTGCCAGAGAAAATTTGGCCATAATGATATTTTTATCATTTTACACACATTTTAGTGCAAAGCCACAGAAACAGAGGTGCTAAGATATACATATACATATATATATGCACATATGACGACCTTCCCAACAAAGCAAGAGCTGTGAGGGAAGCCCAGGTCCCGGGTGCCTGCCGGTGGCTGGAGGAAGCCCTGTGCCGACAGCCGGGGGAAAGAAGGCCTACTCTTGCGTAAATTCCGTGCATCGGTCCTCTAGTACATATATATATAGTCTATATCATAAAAGGGAAATATGCAAGTGGACCCTAACAGCAGAATGACTGGGAATGACTGGTCACTGTGACACACCCTGACCACCAGGGGGCAGACGCTCAATGTAGGAGCTTCCCCCGGGTGGTCAGAGCACTCCCACAGGGGGAGCTCTGCTCAACCACAAGGCAGGCTGACGGCTGCCAGCACAGCAGTGGTGGCAGGAGTCACTCCCGTTGCCTCAGCAGCACTAAGAATGTTAGACTGCAGCTTAGGCCTGCTCCCCGCTGGCAAGTGGACATCCCCTGAGGGCTCCCAGGCTGCCAGAGGGATGTCTGACTGCCAGCTTAGGCCTGATCCCCCGGGGAGTGGGCCTAAGCCAGCAGGTGGACATCCCCTGAGGGGTCCCAGACTACCAGAGGGCACAGGTTGGGCTAAGGGGACCCCCCCCCCCGAGTGCACAAATTTTTGTGCACAGGGCCCCTAGTATACACACACACACACACACACACACACACGCACACACACACACGCATGCGTAAAGGAGGGCAGGGCAAAAGTAGGTTTACAGTTTATATAAAAAATAATACAATAATTAATAAATAGTAATACAAGAATAAACTCTGTGTTCCACATACAACTCTAACCCTTCTTTGCCTCACGCGGTACCATCTGTGTACACGTATCAGTTTGGGGCCCTAAAAATGGAGGGTTTGCT